>JAAAKG020147136.1:0-10522 GCA_010014905.2 Druon quercuslanigerum
GAGAGAAGTGGAAGATAGTGGGGGTTTATGTGAACGGAGATATGCAGGAGAAAGCAGAGGAGTTAAAAGAAATGATGATAGAAAATAAAGAAGATATTAGACTTATAATAGGTGGGGATTTTAATGCGAAAATAGGTGATAGAGGAGGAAGGGACTGAAGAGAAGGTAGAGGAAGAAAATCAAGAGATAAAGTACTGAATGGGGAGGGAAAGAAGTTGTTAAAGAGCTTGGATGAGTTGCGATGTTTTATCTTGAACGGAAATATAGAGGATAATGAGGAAGGAGAATATACACGGTCAGGAAGAGAAAGGGAAACTGTAATTGATTATGTGATAGTGAATGATAAGGTAAGAGAGAAGATCAAGAAATTAGAAGTAGGTGATTATATTGATTAGGATCACTTTTCATTAATAGTGACATTTGAGGAAGCAAAAGTAAAAGTAATATGCATAAAAAGGGGACAAAGGTAAAGAGTGTAGGAAAAGGGAATTGGGCAATGCAATGAAAAGAACAGTTTAAAGAAAAGGTTAGAAAAATGAAAATAGGAGAAGTAAAAAGAGGATTAGAGTGCACAAAAAAGAATGAAGTTAGTAAGGGAGGAATAGAAGTGGTTGGGATGAGGATTGTAAAGAGAATAAGAAGGAGGTCAGAAATGAATTAAGAAAGTAGAGAAAAGAAAAAAGTAATGGGGAAGAATATATGAGAAAAAAAGAGTATTCTGAGTTGTGTGATCAAAAGAAAGAGGAAGGGGGTAAAGGGTTTGAGTAGGAGGCAGAAAAGGCTAGGATGGAACGTAGTAAACAGAGAAACAAGAAAAAGAGTTAACCAAGATATTGAAATGTTAGAATGGAAAAAATATTTTTTGGAATTGCTAGCAGGAGTAGAGAGAAAACTTAGTAAGGTAGGAACGTATGATAAGAGCGAGATGAGGAAGAGCACATAATAAGGGAAGAAATAGCCAAGGTGTTAGGAGTAATGAAAGATGGAAAGGCAGCTGGTATAGATGATATCCCAAATGAAGTATGGAAATATCGAGGGACCGAACTAGAGGAATGGGCGTGCATAATGTGTAATCGAGTATGGAGAGTAGAGGGGTGGCCAGAAATATAGAAAGAAGGAGTATTGATACCAATAGTGAAGGAAGGAAAAGGAAAGGAGGTTAAAGATGATAGAAATGTGACTCTGATGCCAACACTGTATGAAGTATATGTATCTGTTTTATCAGAGAAATTGGAGAAAAAAGTTGAGGAAAAAAAGATAGAGCCATCGAATTAGACAGGATTTAGTGAAGGAATAGGGGTAATGGGCAACATATATGTTCTGAACTATCTAGTAAATAAGAGAAGTAAAAGGAAAAAAGGGGTAATGATAGCAATGTTCGTGGACTTAAAGGCAGCGCTTGACTTGATGGCGGGCTTAATTACAGGACTAGAGAAATAGTTAGATGATAAAAAGCTGAATTGATATGTAAAAAAGACAAAGATAATGAGGTTTAGAAAAGGAGTGGGAGACAAAAAGAATAGACGGGGAGATGGAAGGGAATAAAGATAAAAGAAGTGGAGGAGTTTAAATATTTGGAATATATTTTGCAAAAAAATGGAGATCATAGATTAAAAAGGAAAGGATAAAAAAACAGCAGGGGTAATGAAAAAGATATGCAGAATCGGGAAAAGGTTAAGAAAAAATTGGAGAAGGAGAATATGGTTATTTGATACGCTGGTATGGCCGGTATTAAGTTATGGGGAAGAGATATGGGGATTGAAATAAAGGAAAGATATTGAGAGTTTACAAGAAAGAAATATAAGGGGGACATTAGGGGTACATTGGAGGACGCCAGGATATATGGTGAGAGAAGAAGCACAAAGGGATAAATAAGGTATTACAGCAGGGAAGAGAGCATGGAAATTTGAGACAAAGCTGAGGGAGGGAAAGGAAGGTGACTAGGCGAGAGAGTGTTTGATGGAGGTAGAAGAGAGAAGGGGGAGGGTGATAGAATTAACGAGATGGGAAGAAGAGAGGAGGGAGTTCTTGAATGCTAGCGACATGGAGGACAAGACTGGAGTAAACTATGAAGAATTGGAAAAAAGGACAGGGAAAGACAATTAGTAGAAAGATGGGGGATGATTGAGGAATCAAAATACAATAAATAGTATAGGATGATGGAAAAGGAAATTTTACTAAAGTAATTAGAGAAGGGATGCAGAGAGAGAAGGTGGTCCAGAGTAGCGAGATTTAGATTGGGAAACGAGGTAAGAGAGGGGAAGTATTGGGAAAAGGAAGAGAACAGAAAGTGCAGAATATGTGAATGGGAGGAGGAAACATAGGAGAACGTATGGGAAGGATGTAGAAGAGGAATGGAAGATAAAGGAAACTGGCAAGAGAAGGTGGTTAAGATTCTAGGGGAAGATGGATTAGGAGAAGATTGGATGAATGAGTTGGAGGGTGCTAGGGTAGCGAATTGGACGACAAAAAAAGTGGAAGAATAAGGAAACAAAAGTCACCAAGATTAGAAGCGTAAAGATTGTAAGTAATGTATACGTAATAGCATAAGTAAACTAATATGCATTTGCATTATCATTCTCTCTCTCTCTCTCGATTGCACTTGCACTTTCGCTTTCGACCACTCACTCGCTCAATCGTATTCTAAAAAGTCCAAAATTGCGTTATCACAGGAAATAGAGTTAAGGAACTAGATATAAGACTTTATGTACATAATTTGTAAATACTTGTAAATATTAAGGTTGAGATTTTCTTTGTTGTTTATTTCATATGTAAGTGGAAATATTGTGAGAAATGGAAGTCATGTAAACCCTTAGGGGACATATAATGAATAAAGAAAATACAAAAAATTAATAATTTCAAATTGAAAAACTTAAAGACTGAATAATAATTCTAAATGAAGTGTTCAAAATTCAAAAATGTAAAATAAAATAGTTAAAAACTGTTTTGTTTAAAATAAAAATATATTAAAATTAAACTACATGAAATTGGCGATTTTTCCTTTTTATATAATAAGTTATTTTATTATGAAGTTAAAATTGAAATCACTAAATTTTTAAGGATTTAATATTTGAACAATTTAAATTTAATTAAAATAATTAAAATTTTAAAGAATCTGAGTTTAACAAAATTTTAATATTACAATTCTATTTGATTAACTTTTTTTAGTTTTAAATAAAGTTTAGATAAATAAAATAAAATATAAATTATACTTGGAAAATACGTCCAAATGAGAAATCTGCTTCAAATACTCGGAGAAATCCGGACTTCCTGCCGCTATTATTGCCTCGTAATCACTACTTAATTTATTCTGGACTTTTTTTATCAATTTATCGAGAACTGATATTATTTTGCAGCTTTGAGAAAAATGTATAGCCTTGTTCAATTTATTCACATCGAACCCGCTTTTTAGTTCGCTGGTTTCTTTCGTTAACCGCATTCCCAGGTCGTTGAGTTCACTTGCACTTTTTTGATATTCTGTGAATTTTCCACTTCTTACTTTTAACATCGCTTTTAAACGATCAATCTCGAGCCGCAATTTAGAATTTTTTGTTTCTTGTTGACTTAATTTGATGATTAGATTTTCGAAAGCTTTAATAAGATCATTGACGATTCGAATTACTTTTTCGCTTGTTTCGCCTAAAAATATGTTTATTGCTTTGTCTTTTTTTAGATTTTCATCGTGGTTTTTCAGTAGACATCTGAATTTTTTTATTACTTCTTCTTCATCTGTGATTTCATCCAGAAACTCATGATTCGTTTTAGCTGACTTATTTTGCCACGATGGTAACATTTTTTCTGATGTTTTCTATAATTTGGAGAAAGGCCTGATTAAAATTTTAAACAGTTATTTAACTCTTAACTTAATTTATTTAAAAAAACGAACCTTTTTATTTTCATTAGTTTTAAATATGAGTTTAGTACCTGTATTGTTGATAGGTTTTAGTCTTTCATGATACATACATTTTATTTAAGATACAAATGGAATATGAGATTGATTGAGTTTTGGATATTTTCCAACATTCGGTAAGTTTTCCTGTAGAATTTTAGGAAAGTAAGCAAATACCTTTGAAATGTTGTCTTTATTAAACCAAAATTTAAAAAATTTATTAATCAATCTTTTTTATACACATTTTTTCATTTCTTACCGTCCTTTCATGACGAAAAAGTCCTGTTGCTGCCGAGTCACAAAGCTTTTATCAATTCTAATACAGATAATAATAATAGAAACACTAAGAAATAATTTAAATACTTTTTCGTTCAAATTTGCATTACATATTCTTCAGTAATGACTTTTTGAAAATTGATTTTTCCTTGATTTCTTTATACGAATAATTTATTAATTATAATAAAAAATAAGTATTTTAATTCTAATATTTTTTAAAACGAACTTCTGAGATAATTAATGTGATAATTAAGGTTAGAAAATTGAATACCGATATGATTACATCACGTGAAATTTGCTGAAATTGAATCGAGATTATCGAGATAAAAAATCTGATTAATATTTTTCGATTTGACAGAAAATGGAGAAAATGTAGAAAACTTGAACAAAATATTCAAATTCACCGTCAAAATCAAGTATTTAGAATTAATTTAATTCGCTAGTTATTTACGTCGGTAAATGGAAAAAATGGATAATTTGTGAATTCAATTTAAAATCACAACTTCATTACCAAAGTGGCAGAGGACGTATCTTGATTTCAAGTAATTTAAAAATAAATTGAAGAAGTTATTTCTAAAACGAATAGAATCATGGATAATTCGCACGATAAATTTTGTCATTGTGGATGTGCCGCTCCGGGAACATATAAACCAGCGGAGCCACCAAGCGAACCATGTTGTTGCTGTAATTATAATCCATTCAGTGATAATTCTGAGGATGCAGACATTTATGATCTGCCGTTTACCCTACGAAAACTAACAGTAATGAAATGCCAAATGAAAAAGTGGCGGATGGAGCGACTTCAATTGGAAAGTGAAACTCGATCTTTAAAGCAAGCTCTGCAAAAATATGGTAATTAATTAATTTTTTTTACTTTTAAGAAAATTTTTTTAACAGACTTGTAGAGCACCTCATGAGACTGACTTTTGGTACCGTTATAAATTAGGTAATTTCGATGGGGCTGGGGTCGATTTTTCTATATTGCCTGACAGCTGCTTATTAGCGCAATGTAGAGCTTACGTTGTACCTAGTGCATTGCATGTGAAAAAATTTATGAAAATTTATTGATAATTATAACAGTATTTAGTACTGTATATTAGTTTTAATAATTATGGAACGATAGATGGAGAGGTATCCAAGCTAAAATTGCAACGTACAATTCTTTACTTGTAACAACTGTGTTGCAACTGGACCTACTAAGAAAAGGATCGAAGTAAAGTTGACAAGGTTGGCGTGCAATGCCTGCCGATAGTATACGGTAAAACGCTAATGGACAAAGTCAGTAATGAGTTGGTCCTCAAAAAATGTCATATAAAGGAAACAATGTTTGAAAAAAGTGAAGGAATGATGGTTTGAGATGGTTGAAATGGTTTGGCATATGTGAAGAATAATTTTTAAGAACTGAAAACGAACGATCTTGGATACTCATTGGCCCAAGTGGAAAGCTTTGTGAAGCTCTCTACCTGGGGTGACTGCTAAAGACTTTGATTAGTGACTCATGTTGGTGCGATGTTGCGGAACGAACGTGTTATTTGAGTGAACAACATGGGATTTATAGATTAATGTAAAATGTATCCTCTCTCCTACTCATTCTTTTTTCACTCTTACCATATGAATTCCTTACCCTCTTTACTAATGAGACTAGAACTGGCTAAAATTGCTAGAAACTCAACGGTTTAGTAGAAAGTTGAATTAAATAATTAAACGAACTTACCCGTAATTGAAGTTTATTTCTATATCGGGTTAAAGTAGTTTGCAGATTTAGGCGACCAACCTGATAAGAAAAATTTATTACAAATTTTATTACATTCCGAGATGTTTTTTTCTTACGAATATATTAATTAATTAAACACAAACTAAAATTTACTGTGTATTAACCCTCTAAACCTAGCGAATTGCTGGTTATCCTTTAAAATCTCTCAGTTAAGGTTTCCTTAACCCAACGACTTAAAGGTTGCGAAGAAACAGTCTCATAGGGCTTTTGGAATGAAATGAAAAATTCCTGTACATTACGTATCGATATAGCTTTTACAAAATAGGTCTGTAATTCTGAAGCTGCACATATGTTTTCTGCAGAGAAAAAGGTAGGACTAGTAAAGGATGTGCTTTATTTTTATTTGATGCCTGAATGCGGGCGGGAATCTTAATCTCAATTGCTGTTCCTCTATCTCTAATGTTAACAACCTTTATTAATGAAAATTTTTGCATTCTGTGAGCAGTTATGAGAGAAAGTAAGGTTACTAATTTCTTCGATAATTCTTTTATCCTTAGCTTCTCATTCGTAAGTATTTAAAAAAATCTAATACTATTTTTGGATCCAAGGTGCTCTCATAACGTGGCCTAGAAGGTCGTAAACTGGACACGCTTTAAAAAAAAATGCTTCACTCAAGGGTCCTTAGAGAGATTGCTGACCTTGTGGCCTTTATGGAGCTATGTCACAACCCCTTATCAAATTCGTTGGTTAGCAAAGCTAGTAGGTTTCCTATCGGAGGATGTAACAATTCAAGCGATCTCTCGGTAGAGAATCTCATTTTGTTAGTGTTACGTCATACGTTTTTATCGAAGAAGAACTTAAAGAACCAGTCATGACCTCCAACGATTTCTCTGTGGCTCCTCGTCTCAGAAACCCCTCCCGGATAACCACCCTGCCACCAGGGTAAGGTTTTTTAAAGCGGATGGGGATTCCTATTTGACGAAATCAAAAGATTTATATCCGGATTAAATTTAATTGGTTTGCAAATCATTAGTGAATGAAATAACGGATACCACGGCTGGGTTGGCTGGTCTGCTAGTATCATGATTCCCTCCGCCTGTTTCCTTTTAATGCTTATGGGAGTTCTTAATATTAAACTAAACGGCGGAAAAACATAAAAGAAAACCGAACTCCAATCCAAGGTAAAAGCATCTATCGTCTCAGACCCAGGATCTCTTTTCCCGGAGGTATAACGCATACATTTCGAATTCATTATACTTGCAAACAAGTTGATTTCTGGTTTTCTAAAAGTTCTGACAATCCTATTGAATGCGGGAATAGATAGTTGAAATTATTTTTCAGGTTTTAGTTTTCGCAACTCGACACCTGCCTCAAAATGATCTTGTGAACTGATATCGGAAGCAAAAATCCAAATTTTGCGCCCCTCGCGCCATTGCCAAATCTCTTTTGAGATCTTATTTAAGTCCTCGTAATGAACACCGCATATTCTATTAATGTACGATACGGCAGTCGTATTATCTATTTTTAATAAAATTTTCCCATTATAAAAGCCTTTTGCTAAACTTTTAACACCAATGAAGGCGGCTTGGAGTTCTACGAAATTAATGTAAAGCATGCGTTCAGACATTGAACAGAATCCACTAACTTTTTGATTATCACATACAGCTCCCCACCTTGACTAAGAACATAGGAAAAAATCTCTAAGCGAAACACAAGACCTTTGATAGAGTTGTTACCAGATAAGATAGTTGATTGCCACCATTTTAAGTCCAAAGGATTAAATTTCATCATAATGCATCACAATTTTCACCATTTTCTCTTGATGCTAGAAATCTGTTTCTTTCTAAATCCTCTGTGTAGAACCAGCTGTGTTAAATAGCTGGACAACAAGCTACTATCGATCCTAAGAATTATGTAGGGTTTTCTAATGTCATAGATTTAAAATAATATATGAACTCTAAGAACTTACATCTCTGTTCGGTATTTTCCTGACTCTTTTTCAAATTTATTAAGAACCCTAAACTTTCTAATAACTCTTTAATTGTCTTTAAATTCACCACACAGTCCTAATATATATCTCCAAAAAGAAAAAAATCATCTAAATAAAGAAGTGAACTATATCCTAATCTTCGTAGATAAGAAACCACAGGTTCCATTAGTTTTGTAAAAAGTTGATGGACTGTACAAAGATCGAACAGAAGGCAAGTAAATTGATAGACCTGTCCATTAAATTTAAATTAAAAAATTTTCTATTCCATCCATGTATTGATATTAAATAATACACTTCCTGCAAGTCTAGAGTTGACATAAAACAGTTTTGACTCACAAGACACAGCTGTTCTGTAGTCTTAGAGTTTGAAACGCTTTGTTTTGAAAAATTCATTTAGATCTTTAAGATTTAAAATAAACCTTAAAGACCCATTAAGTTTAGGTAGAAGAAAAAAACTACAAATAAATTAATCATTTGACGGACTACATTATTCTACTGCTTTTTTCGCTTGAAGTTGAGTGACAAGCGACATGAAATTATAATCTATCTTTTGTCTTATTTAAATTTATGGACAGGCTTTAATGTGTAATGTCTCTTTGCGATTATGTACTGTGTCTTGTTGTTGTTCTGTTCGCGTTGATTCTGAGATCTCGGAGGGCCCGTGAAGGATTTCTTCTGCCCGCCCTGTGTCGAAAAATGTGGCCTCGTTTGTTGACGATGTGGGTCCCTCCCATTTTTGATATCCCTGACGTCTGAGATTTTGCAGGTCTTAACACCTTGGTAAAATTCTTAAGCAGTTTAGCAGATCTGAAACTCTCTGGAAGATCCTTTTCGAATAGAAACTGATCCATCTTTGTAGCTTTTAGACTCCCTCCAAGAAGGATCCATATTAGCGATGATCATATTTTTTCTTAATTGTGACTCGCCGTATTGTAGATCAGTGAGCAAGCCTCACTCAGGTTCGTAATTAGATGATCCACAGTTTCCCCTTTTTGATTGGTATCCCTTTGGACGAGCGTCATAATGGATATGCGTATAGCAGAAATGCTAGCTACCAAATTCTTTTGCTTTGACAGGATCTTCTCGTCTCTTTAAAGGGTATTTTCAGCCTTTTGTAAAGCTAGCTTAACTTCGTCGTTGAGCTTTGGAGGGTCGATGTGTAAACAATTAACCGGTGGCGGATATCTTATAACGAGTGTTGCTCTCTCTCTCTCTTCTGAAGAAAGACCAATTTTAATAATGTCCGCTCAGCGGATGGCAATGTCCTGCAGGACAGTCGGCACAAGGGCGCAAGAGAATTAAGAAAGCTTTCTTTAATTTTCTTATTTTGCGAATCGGTAGCTCAGGCGTTACGCGTAGAGCGTGGCCTTCGTCTTTCCCGACGACTACCTCGATCTGTTTGAAAAAACAAGTCAGCATTTGTAAAACAAAGGCATTAGTACAAAAACCTGTTGGAGCGTCTCAATCGTAACAGTACCATCCAAAGGTTAAGAGGCTGTATGGTAGAAAGACAATTCACTCAAGGAAAACTATTTTTACACAATGGTGAAGAGCCCTTCGGTACGAAATTGGTCAGACCCAGATGGTTTCTAAAACGAGAAACCTAACAGATCATTGGGTTTAAGATAGCGGCTAATACTTGATACACTCGAATCTCTTGACGTTCGAATTTCCTGCTTTTCGTTTTCAATTTCTTGATCACTTTAAACAATTTGCGCAAATAATCTTAGTCATCAGACGAATCATTACTGTATCTCCGCGAATTCCGTTTATCTTTACCCATTTCGGAACGAGTTACACTTTCTTCCACAACACGGTAGTACGACTTCCATGTATTTTTTGACCAGATATTTGCTGCGTCAACAAAGCCATCTGCAGTTGGACTCGATGAACTAAGAGCTCTCTGACGTCATGCAAAGGTTAAATTCTTAACCTCAAAGTTTGTGTACGTTGCTTGACGTGTGTTGACCAGACGTTGCCGTCGCCGTTGCTAATCTAATTTTGTTCATTGAAATAATGGATTAGTGGTTCATGCGTTGAACTAAAATTAAGAAAATTTACGCGTAAGTATAGTAAGTATAACTTACGATATTAATGTCTTAAACAACGTATCCATTTCTTTTTACATTTTGCGTTCTTTAGATACAGACTTCGAATTTCGCGTTCGCTTACAGATCTCAACATTTGTGAAATGCACACCTACTTGCATAATAATACTGCCAGGCTGGGATTTTGCAAATCACTCATTAAGCAATTGTATTGCTTAAATTTTTAACTACTGCCACATTCGTTAGATCTGTGATAACTTTTGCAATCAAATTACATATTATCAAACGGTATTCTAAATTAATATTATTATTAAACCTTCTCACATTCCGACATTTCTTTTTATGTGGAAGATGATTCATATTAAACTTATGAAGATTTGTTTTTCTTACTTTTATTGATAAATCTTCATGAATTTAATATAAAGAATCGAACAATATTGTAAGAGAAGGAAAACAATTCGAAGAAATATTTTAAATTTTCGCGGGCAGGGTTGCGATTTGAGAGGGGGGACTGTTTTCTGGAGTCCAACTGAAGATGGCTCTGTTGGCGCAGCAAATATCTGGTCAAAAAAATAAGTAGAAAATTCTAAAATAAGGTTGAAACT
>JAAAKG020147137.1:0-10522 GCA_010014905.2 Druon quercuslanigerum
TAGATAGTATGTGTCCTAGATGCTCGGGGTGTGCATGGCACGCCCTGCAGCTATCATCGGGAATGCCTTGGCTCAAAAAGTGGCAACGGTATGTTAAGGTAGAAATCACACCGTATTGACATGCCAAAATGAAACCATCTGTCCCCGAATTCAATCCGGGTGATTTAAGGATAGCAAATTTAGCTCACATGACATTGACTGATCCTCCACATTTCTGTGGAAGATGCCGTGCATCCTCTTATCAATGAGCTGTTCACGGTAGCTTTTCTCCGGTGCTTTCTGAATCCGGGCTTTCAGAAGTCAGTACTTGAGATAGATAAGATTTGATGAATTTTGCTCACCACTGATACTGAAGTTGAGTCCAAGTGTTTCAGCAGCCTACTCCAGCGCATTGTACAGAAACGCTCCTTTGTCTAGTTCTTCATGCTTCCTATCAAGGGATCTGAGCTCGTTCTTCATCCATGAAGATACCCAAACATGCCCAGGCATGCATAAGTCTCTCCAGCCCACAGGTGTCATATAGCGCTTCTATCGACGAGATCAGGGTCTTCAGATATGCCAATAAGTTTTTCTCGCTTTAAATAAACCTTGGCGCAATTGTCTAACCCAAATTCCATTCCTATTTCCGTAGTGTATCGTTCGACAATCCCTAGAGCTTTATGTAGTTGCTCTTTATTTTTAGCATAAATCTTAATATCATCCATTTAAAATACATGGGTGAGCTTGCGCTTTCGATTTACAGGTTTGCCGCAAAGTTACCCCTGGGAATGGCAAAGTTCTAGAGATAGTAGCAATAATGTGAGGCAAAAGAGTAGTGGACTCATAGTGTCGCCCTAAAAGTACCTCTCTGGAACGTGAACTTGTTAGTTGTAACAATTATTTTCCAGATGAGATAGTAAATCTCGATTTCTAAAGTGGCATAAATACCTCTATGCACCTCACGATTTGCGGGTGAACTTTTAAGCTTTCCAAACGACAGATGATAAGTTTAAGGGAGGCCGATTCGAAAGCATTCCGGTAATCAATCCAGGCCATCCATATCGATTGGCCTGTAATTCTTTATGCCGCCCTATACTTCTCTTAGCGTGAGATAGTATTAATATCCGTATTCCCTCAACAATATATTGCCTGATGACTTGTTAAGTGTGCGATAACGGATCCGGAGGTCGTACGCGAACTTTCGAACCTATCTTCAGCCTATCTTCATGGCTTGGCAGTAACTTCCATGTTGATGTTTCTCCGGGTCATAAATCATCCCTTGTCCTCTATCGGATGACTTCCCGCGATTTGGTCTTAGCGTCATCTCTCTTTCTCTGTTGCCGGCTTGTTCTGACTGTGACAGAGAAGGCGCTCCGCTTACATAGCCCCTTGTTTGGTGTACTTCAGAATGGTTTCGCAGACATTGCTAGGAAAAGTGCGATAGCTCTGGGTGTTTCTCGAACCACAGAGCATGCACTCGTGCCATGTAATTCTCTCGTTTCGGGTTTCACTCGCATCGTAGTATTCTAGCAAGTCATGATTTTGTCGCTACGTCCACCTAAAAACCACAAGATTCCGCCTATCCATCGCGTTGTCTGCATCTACATTGGCTCCCCCAGCTCTAGAGTGGTCGGCATTGTTGACCGACTCGTTGTCGGGAGCCCTGCGCACTCTATTACTTTTAAACGCAATTACTACCTCTATATTTGGTGCTATCATTGGTGCTATCATTGTTGTTCCCATGAGAAGCTAGGGAAAGGGGTTCGTCCATCCTTGTAGCGTCCCGCTTGCAAGTATAAGGCTGCGTACTTTGTGCGGTCACCCGGTCTATCAGAATCACAGTTCTAGATACCACACCCTGGTGCCATTTAGCAGATTTAGAACGCTCAGGGCTCCCGATAATAGGTCGGCCAACAATGCCGACCACTCTAGAGCTGGGGGAGCCAATGAAGATGGGTTAATGCAATGGACCGGTGGAATCTTGGGGATTTTAGATGGACGGAGCGACAAAACAGAGAATTACACGGCACGATTGCCTACTCCGTGGTGCGAGAAACACCCAAAGCTAACGCACTTTTCCCGGCAACGTCTGCGAAACCATGCCGAAGTACTCCAAAAAAGGGGCTATGTAAGAGGAGCTCCTACTCTACCAGAGCCAGAACAAGCCGGCAGCAGAGAAAGAGAGGTGACAAGACCAACCGTGGGCAAGCATCTGATAGAGAACGAGCGATGCTTTATGACCCGGAGAAACATCAACACCTAGGTTTCTCCCAAGCCTGAAGATCTGGCTGAAATGGATGAAGAGCTTCGTTTACAATTTTCCGAAGAATCCGACCTCTGGACTACCCATTGTTGTGTGTATGACGCAGAAAGAGCTTTGGCTGAAGCAAACCGTAAAACAAATCCAACGGTTGATTATAAGAACAAAAGACGAATGCACTAAATTGCCATAAAGATAGGCTGGGCAAGACAGTAAGCGTCCCGCATTCAATGTGTAATTGACTATATAACATCAGGCAGGAATTTTACCGCCAAGGTTCCGGATCTGTTATCGCATACTTAACAAGTCAAAGCTGCTGACTATCAGGCAGAATATTGCTGAGAGAATACGGATACTATCTGACGCTAAGAGAAGTCTAGAGCGGAGCGAGAGGTGGCTCACAGAAAACCAACAGTCTCTTTCTGACCCATCTCGACTCTTCTAAGATCCTCCACCTCCAGGTGCTGTCGAGCACCCGGCCAAACCAGAGGAGGTCGAAGTCTTTTGGAGAGAAGTCTGCGAAGTGCAACAGAGAATTCATGAAAACTTAAAGAACATAAATAGCTTTAAGGAACTGTTTAATGCCCTTATAACAACACCTGAGGAAGAATGCCCAACCGTCAATACCGAGGAGGTGACCAAAGTACTGAGAGTTATAAAAAACTATTTCTCTCCAGGACCAGATGGTATCAGGACTATCTGGTGGAAGAAGTTTCCTTCAACCCACCATCATCTGGCCCGTATTTTCACCTCATATTTAAAGTCGGAAGAACCAGTTTCGGACTGGTTGGTGGAAGGGCGCACAGTACTCCTGCCGAAAATGGGCAACTTTGCCGACCTAAAGATTTACAGGCCAATCACTTGTCTGAACACACTGTATAAGATACTCACAGCTGTCCTAAATGACAGGATTGTTCGGGCAATCGGACCTTTGTAGCAAGAAATGTATGAACAACGCGGCTCCAAGAAAGGCGTATCAGGATGTCGAGAGAACCTGCTTATCGATAGATGTATCTGCAAAGATGCAGCATCCTACCATCGTGACCTATCGATGGCCTGGGTAGATTACCGGAAAGCTTTCGGTTCGACTTCCCATAAACTTATCATCTATCTTTTGGAAAGCTTAAATGTCCATCCGCAAATCGTGAGGTGCATAGAGAGATTGATGCCACTTTGGAAAACCAGATTTACTATCTCATCTGGAAAAAATCGTGTGACAATTCTTAAGGTCACTTTCCAAAGAGGTGTCAGCGAATTCAAAAATATTGAAATGTATTTTAAGTACCCGGACACTCTGTATATATATTCTTATATTCACTTTCAACTATGAGTTGTTGTCTTTTCAATGACAAAAGATGAAACAGATTTATCTTGAATCGAATAGTTGTGATTTTTAACCAAAAAGGTGCAAATTTTACCTAAATATGTGCATTTTTAACAACAAAAAACAACAATTTTTCAACAAAACAGTTGAATTTTGGACAAAAAAGAATGACTTTATGGCAAAATTGCTGAATTGTCAACAAATTAATAAAATTAAGTTCAATTTTTAAAATGCTTCTTGTGTGTCCCATTATCATTTATTCTCTATTCAAAATAAACGGTCGTATAAGGATTTTTCCAAAATACCTAGAAATAAAATTGCTTTTTTATATTGGAAAAAATGTACAAGCTGTTTATGAAATATAACTTGTCCTAAGCTGAACTTGTAGAAGTATCACTTGGCTCCATTTCTGTATTGACATCAAAAAACAGGTTTACTCCAAAAATAACTGCACAAAAGAATGTGTGACGAAAATACTCGGAGAAATTAGGTGTATGGGTGTTTCTCCGCAAACTTTCAGTTTTACAAGACTGAAATTCGAGACAGAAAGTTTCCGATTTTTGGATCTTTTTTGTAATTTCCTTGTGTACGTGTTAGCCACGGCTGTGACATTTTTGCCGCGGCACGCGCAGTTAATTGTTGTAAAGGCTTTAATGGGACGATATAATAAATTTGACGAGAAAGTTTACATTCAACGCTAAATTTTTGAATAAATAGGACCAATATGCATGATTTTGTACATAAATTTATTTCAAAATTGGTGATCACGAATACTAAATTAGTAATGAAACTGAAGCCCTTAAAACCTTATCATACGCTCGTGAAATAAAGCCTTTTTCCTACCTAATTGCTACATGTAGAGTGTTTCGTGTCCTTGCTGTTGCGTTTTTGAAAAGTTAAACAGACAAAAAAGATAGTATACTATTTATATGGTTTTCTTATGATTTGCTACAATATGTAAAAATTACTCTGAACTTTTGCTCCGTGGCGTATTCTTAAGAATTGAAACAACTTTTTTGACCTTTTTGGACAACTTTTTTAAAGCTGTACCAAATGATAAATTTCCCATGAAAAAATTCTTGCACTTTGTGCCAATAACGCATTCCAAACAACTCAAAGAGTTAAAGAAAACTATTGTGGGATTATCTTTTAATCTTGTATATTGATGTGCTTTCATGGTTCCAACAAAAGTAAGAATTTCGGATGGAAGTTCTGCATTAACATTTTCGATATTGTCTCTTGTCAAGGTATCGAGATATGTATTTTTCACACGAGGGCGAAGAGTTTCGACAAAAGATTTGAAATCAGGGATATCGTGCCCATTTAACTCGATTATCAGCTTACATTTTGACCCGACTTTTTCCATTTTTAATATCACAAATACGTTTTTTGGCAACATTGTCCGATTTCTGAAAAGCTAGTCACGTTTTACAAGGCGTCATTGCCTGAAATAATGTTCACATTGTACACAATTTTGAGTAGGAGAATGACTATGATTTTTGACGAAAATTTTGCATTCGTTTAATAGTAAGAAACATTGTTTATTTTTTCAATTTTTCGGAATTATTCGATAAAGTAAAATGTGGCATAGTGCTAAAAAATGATGAAAATTTGTACAAGCACTAGAAAAGCCTACAACGACTTGAAAGTAACAAAGTTCAGAAATAAATATGCGTTTAATGATACAAAATTCTTCGCGTCTATACTTTTTTCATGATCATGCACAACATCATTTCATTACATCTTAACAATTATTTTCACATAACAACTTTAAATTATTGCACATTTTTCCTTAAAGTAAAAAACTTGCCACGGTTGTGACGTTTTCATAATTGATTGCAGGTTAAAAAAATCCATTTTCCCTTCAAAGGTTTTCCGAAAATTTTTAGAGTTATAATAGTAAACTTCATAAAAAAATAGTCCAGTACACGACAAACAATATACCAGTTAGAAGATACAAGTACCACGGTTGTGACATACATTTTTGATACATACCTGTATTTGACATATGAAGGTTTATAAAATATATGCGAATTTTTTTGAGGATGCTGTCTCAACGCGAAAACGAACGAGTATACCTGCTGATCGGAATCGACACATGCGTAGAGCAAGCTAGTCTGCTAAACAGCAGTACCAAGCCAAACATTTAAAATCTATAATTTCCTTTGAAATTGATGGACACTTTTCAAAGTCTAGTTACAAATTGAGAACAAAGGTGCAAACATCGACCAAACTTGGAATATGGCTCATGCACTTTAGTATTTCAAATGAACATAACTCATTTCTTCTATTATTCAAGATTTATGTCGTTACCAAATAAAATGCTTTTAAAGGTGGGGTTAGGACATGCCACGGTTGTGACATTTTCAGTGCTTTATGAACTTGAATTTTATAAATATGATTACCAAATGATATAATTTATCAGGAACTATTAAATAAACACTACTTCAACCTTGCTACATGCTTAATTTTGGGAAAAATTCTTACTGTATAATTTAAATCCTTCAAGGACGCAAAACTGAGAGTTTACCGAGAATAACAAATATCCGGAAATGTTTGCGACAACGAAAATCTTTGGAAAATCGCTATCAATGTGTCTTGCGTCGCCATTTAGTTCCTTCGATTTCATTCATATCGATTATAGAAGGTATTCGATTGTATTGAACTCGATTTTGAAGCAAATATCATTTGAAACAAAGCAATTAAAGGTGATTATATTTTGTGTGAGATCAACAAGAATCATTTTCATAGGCAGAGTTTAACACTAACAAACGAAATTTTTTTAAAGAAATAATGAAATTAAATTATTTTGGTTCATTCGAGTATGAGTCCAACCGAATGCATACTATCGATTGGGTATGTCGATCGCACAACTGAAGCGAGTGAGTAAATAACCTATAATCTTAGATCAACATAGTGCTGGAGACAAGCAGAGACGAGATGCTGTCAGCGCTTTTCCAAAGATTCTTGATTGAAATCTCAAAAAATGTCATTTCCGCTATTCTTCACCCCCCTCCCCCACATTTTAATCACATTTTCGTATTACGAATATACAACAATAAGAATCTATTTAGACCTCCCGCGTCCTCGAAATGCTTACGTAATACTTGAATAGCCCCACTGTGCTTTCAGTAAAAAGGTCACTGTGCTCAGTTACATTTTCAGTAACCCTTTTTTTATTGTGAATATGGAGATGGTTAAAAACTACGCTTCTTATGGTTTTTCATCATTCAATTCAGCTCAGTGCAATTTATATTTTATATTATATTATTTTTACCATACAAAAAAATTAATTTTATAAAGGACTTATTATAGTGATAGTGAATATTCGAAATTTGAAATATTTGTAATATTGTACGTATTGTACAAAAATTCAAAAGCTTTTCTGCGTTACAAAATTTCCCCATCTCTAGGATAACTGTAATTTAAACTGCTGTTACACGCGACTCGCATAGAGCGAGAATCTTTTATTGCTAGATTAAAAATACTCACGCAAACGACGTATATTCATTATGAAAGCAACTACCTTCAAATTCTACGAACTAACTATTATACCTTAGAGTAAGAGAGAAAGATAGAGAAGTGATGTCACCCGTGACGTCGTGCGGCTCCCACGCAACGCCCGCGCGACTTCCGCTATAACAGGGCGCGCACCGCAAGCCATGGCCGTCCCTCTCGCTAAATTAACAACGAACCACTACAAATTATCTCTCTCCAAACGGGAACACCTCTATACTAACATTTGCCTATACACAACTATACAAAATAGTAAAAAGAACTAAGAATAAATTGAATAAACGTATGTTTTAACAGAATATACAGTTTAGTACTCAAATTTCTTTCCCCCTCTCTCCTCCGCTAACGGGATACCTGTTGTATCAACCCGCCCGTTTCCACTGAAACAGCTGGCATACCAGCCCTTTCAAACGACACGCTTACTTACTTCTTCCCGTCCCCGTTTACTAACAACTCTCTAGAGTAAAGGGAAGACAAAAACCCGGGCGCTGTTACGCAACATAGCCCATGCGATCAACGTATCTGGAACGAACGCTGCAACACCGAGTAACTGCCACCGCACTCATACAAGTGAATGTTCCGTTGCTGGGGAACGAAAGCTTCCAGGCCTACTGCAACACCCTAATACCTGGACCATCAACATCGCTGACATTTAAAGGTTCCCACTTTCTCAATAAATAAGGATGAAAGCGTGAGAAGTTTCTGACTCCTTAGACCGAAATCGGATCTGTGCACTTCCTTCTCAAACTATCATCGATGCCATGGACGAAGAGATACATACGATTTTTGGTGACGAGCTTAGGTCGCCTATAAACTACGTAATGGACATGGCACGCCCCCCATCTCTAGCTGAGCTACAAAAACCACCTTACCCTCCCACTCCGCGGCGACGCCGCTTTGAAACCGGAGAAATAATAGACATTCCACTTTCTTTCTCTCACATCGGAATTCCTTTTAACTCCCGTTGCCATTTTGAAACTCCCCCATCCTCTCCATAATAGTCACCGCCTTCTACGCTTTTAAACCTCCTGCCCAGTAACATAAATCTACTGTACATATGTCTGCCTAATTGTTTCTTCTCAATAAATCTCTCGTATCAGCCCACAACCAACTAGCATTTAAATTCGATATCTTTCTCACCAAAAATTAGAATTAGCCAGACACAGAAAAGTCTGAACAATAAACATAAGGGATCATTCACAGTCCTTGAATCTCCTTTAGAAAACTACAGCTGGTTGCCGGCCCTAGGTTTCACGAGGAAGCAGCACCGTCGCTCACAGCAAAGCCAGATAGCTATTCCTCGCTCCGCCTCTTTCTATCGTATAAAATAGACCCAACCCTTCTTCCGGTTGTGCCCGAATAGAAATCACCGATAATCCGGTAATCTGACGCTCATCTGACCCGACAAGTAGAAATCGTGTTATTACGTGAAAAATGGAAGTAATATCATAGATATGAACTACAGAAAACCTTTTTATTAGTTAAGCAAAATTTGCTGTATGAAAAAAGGAAAGAAAAATAAATAAATATGTAAAAACTGATCATATCTCATTGCTGTCAACGACCATAACCTATTGAGAATAAATAGTTTTTTAATCTAGCCTGGCCCGTTTGAAGCTGTCTGCAGGTTCAATTCGAATAATTTAGTCTCAGAGATGTCAGAGAGATTTGAGTCTTATTCGAGGCCCTTGCAAGAGTGATGCGACGGTCATATATCGGTCCTATTGTATCGTCACGTACTGGGCGGGCAGTGTTATTTACAGTAGTTGGCCATCATCAACCCGCCTCCCATTTTAAATTTTTCTTCAAATTATTAACACTTTCTTTAATTGATGAATTTTCTCATTATACATCATTTATATCATAATCATCACACAATACACAATCACAATCATAACTTATATACTAATATACTATTTAGACTTTATCTAAAAATGTGTCTGTTTTGGTCTATCTCATTCCATTGACGAGATACGTTATATTCATTCTAATTTTTTTTTAAACTTTAAGTTACACATCTGAAGTAATCGAAACCCCGTAGATTCTAAATTACTTTGTTCTAGGCTGTTAACTTTGAAATTAAAAACATCTTTTTTTAAATTTTAATCTAAAAGATTAACAAAGGGCCCTTGAGGGTCGGCTACTCTACTGAGATAGCCTCGGTAAGAATTTTCGAATTGATTACAATGGAAACGTAACCATTGGTTTTCAGTTGCATATTTAAAAATATCATTTCAATACTTATCAATCAAAGAAAGGAATAAACTGAACGGAGTTGATCAGAATTGTTTTGTGCGCAAAATATGTAGCTCAGAAAATGAAACGGAATTGGTTTGTTAACATTTTTTAACCTATAAATATGTGAATTTAAAGATTCCTGTACATTACATTATTCTATAAATGTGCCTAATAAGGAAATGATAAAAACAGCTTGATTTAATAGTAATAAACTCTTTAAAAGAAAAGATTTTGACAGTTTTGTAATATTTTTAATTTTAGTTCTTATAGTAATTTTATAAATTATATAAATACATATTAATAATCACACGCGATTATTGTAATAACAGTGTGTTCCGTTATGTCTACAGAGTCTTAAGTAAAGTAATTTTCCGTTACTGTAAAATAAAATACAAATTTTATAATCTCTTTAAAACCAGACATTTCTAGAGTTTTGTAATATTTGTAATTTTTTACAGCTTCTGTACATACATTACGCTTTGAAACAAGCCCAGCATGAATCGCGAGATGAGAATGTGCCCGCGCGGCAAGCGAGCAGATGCTTATAATAAATGTTTTTTACTTAAATTAAATAATTATGCATTTACTTTATTTATTACCATCAATTTTTAAGTTATATCTTTGCATAACTTGAAGTTATGCAAAAATAAATAAATCATTTTCATAAAATAAAAATGTCGTAAACATTTTGTAATATTTAACATTTATATATAAATTGTAAATTTTACTTTTGTTGGTTAAAACAGTGCAATTTTTTTATCTAGAAAATAATGTGACATCTTTTTTGTAACTCAAGACCGGACTATATATCCCCGAGATATCCTAACCTAAAAGCGCATTTGGGGCAACATAATGATTTCTAAAAATAGCCATTTTTGCATTTTTATGTTAGGATATCTCAAGAACCTGCCGTATAGGACAAATTTAGACAATGGATTCGTTTTTAGGACCCGAAAATTCTTAGGGGTCTCACGGTCCGGTATTCGGGTACCAATTTTGAGGGCCTGTGTAAGTCTTTAAAATGCATAATTTTATTTATTGAATGTTGCCATTCTAAAAAACATAAAATACAACTTTTAATTTTTGTTATTCATTGAATTATATTTTTTATTAAAAATAATGTTCTGTCTACTAACTACATATTTCGTTATTAAATTATTTAAGAGAAATTATAATTTTATTAATTATTTAATTATTATATATTT
>JAAAKG020147138.1:0-32416 GCA_010014905.2 Druon quercuslanigerum
ACTTTTTTCCAAGTGACGTACGTATTGTATAATTTATTAATTTTTTTACAATAAAGAATTGCAACTTTAAGTACTTTCTTTGTGTGTATAAATCAACAACCCTTCGATCAATAACATAGACTATATAAAATGTTTATTACTACTAACTATTTGTATAAATAACCTCTCTTTCTGGAAATAACCAGGTTTACGAATACTTTTTTCCACCACTAGTTTCCCTTCCTTATCATGCAACAAAAACTAAAAAAAAACACAGCAAGATGAGCATAATTTGGATTATACTTAAAAATTTTTCATCAGAATGTCGGGGAATAATAGCAATAGTTTTTTTCTTTGCAACGGTAAAAAGTTTAAAAAAAAATATAACATCTATAGCGCATGTTGACCGCTACACTACAAACGCATCAGCTGTAAGTAGCAGTCAAACGGCGTTATAGGCGTTACATTTTTTTAAAACTTTTTACCGTTGCAAAAAAACTATTTCGATAACTCCGTAACCTCCTAATGGAAATTTTAACGAAGAACCCGAATTTCGAAAATTTAAAAGTTGATCTTGCTGTTCCTTTGAGTTTTTTTATGCATGATACGGAAGGAATACTACGTGGATACTATCAGGATACACACTGTAGAGTATCCTTTCCGGTCACTCGGTCCGCTAGAGATTTCATTTTAAATCTAAATATTAAAAGACTGCTGATTCTTCAAGGTTATTTTTAAGCGTGGCTTGGTGCGATTTTTGAATGAAATAGAAGTCCAAGATTGTTTTTAGTCTTTATTTTAGAAAATTACCTTAAAGTCACTTGTACTTGGAGAATAACGCGGATTGTGAGCTTCGTAGACATCGTAGCTCTGATTGTCTTCCATGGAAGAATTCAATTGTGACTTGTCCATTGAATCCAAGCTTCCTCCGTTCATCATCTTCTTGTAATCGAGACTTTTCGAATTTAAGGTATCAGCTGATTGCTTCGTCTGAAAAAAATGATAAATAATAATAAATTTTGAAGCGACATTTTAACAATTCGCAGGAAAGCACATTATTCCCATTTTATGTATAAAAAAAAGACTATCACAGTTTCTTGAATTAATTTAAAACGAAATTAAGCACTAAATTTCTTCCACATGTAATTAAAGATGAACAAGAAGGACGTAAACGTAATTAAATTTGAGACTTGTATTTCCTGACCTGCATTGGTGGTACCAGAACCACTCTCTTTTTTCGCATTGGCTGCTTGCAGAATTTATAAATTCATTAGAATCACGGCAAGTAAATTTCATTTAAGTAATATTTTTTATGAACCGATTGTGATTCCCTCACTTAAAAACTATGATGGAAGCAAAGCTTAGATTACAACTCTAAAGCATGAACTAAAATTCAAAGCAAGTAATTATAGGCTTGTGTCTTTTTTAAGCATATTTAAAAATAATTTTAATTAACGCAGAAATTCATAACTTTTTCAAATTGAAAAATTTGTATTGAAAATTTGATTTACAAAACTGTTAGCATGAATTTTAAGTGAAGGATGCATAGAGATTAAATTTCTTCCAAATTAAAAACTTCTCGACAAAATTATTGTGATTCAAAAACTAATGCTTACCGCTATTGGTTTTCGACGATAAGGGAGTTCTGAAAACCCTGTCGTTGATCCAACAGATCGCAAAGAGTGAAGAGATTGTCGAATGGAATTTCTCCTTTCTAGTCGTTCGATTTTTCTTTTTTTGGATTTTGAAACCCAGAAACCGATTGCAGCCGCCAAAAGTGCTAGAGCAGCTCCTACAGCAGCCAAAACTCCGATGGCCACAATATCTCTCCTCCAAGAAAGAGGATCAATCGAAACTCTCGGATCTGACAAAATATAGATACTAAAATCTGAATTTTTGAATTTCGTTCAAAATTAAAATTCCAATAAAGCAGTTCGGAAAAAAATTATTGAAATCCTCTTACATTGTTGATTTTAATATAGGCAATAGAGGCTTATTTTAAGTATAAAAATATATATAGAAGAATTTTACTGCAGGATAAAAAAGGAAATATAGGTATGAGACTGTGGCTTGAAAATCTGAGTACTTTGAATTTTCTAAGGCTCTTAATAATACTACGTAGCCTTAAAAGACATTTGAATTAATTAATAAGGGATTAACCACTAGCAATTCTTATATACGCCATAATTCGAGAATTCAACCAAATTCAAAAGAATTAGAAAAAATTCAAAGCGACATTAAAAAAATGGAGGATTTTTTAAAGGAATTTGAAAAAATGCATAAGAATTCAAAAGATGACAAAGAACTTAAATACAAAGGAATATTTTCTTATTCTTACTTTCTTATTAACATTTCTTATCTTCATAATATTTTCTTAAGAAAAAGACAATTTAAAAGAATTCAGAAGCAGGTATATACCTGAACTAATGAATTAAAATGAATTGACGGCGATTTCAAAAGACTGCCAAGGAAATTGAAAGAATTCAAGATGAATTGTACAGAAGACTTCAAGAGAATTTTAAAGATTCAAGGCATTTAAAAAGTTCAAGTGAGTTAAATTTGAAAATATTTTAAGGAAATAAAGGAAATTGAAAAGTATATGTTAGTTAAGTTAGTTAGATTAGTTTAGTTAGTTTAGCGAAGTTAGTTTAGTTAAGGAAGTTTAGTTGAGTTAGTTTAGGAGAGTTAATTTAGTTTATTAACGGTTGAAATCAAAGAATTCGACGGAATTCTTTTAAGTTGATCCCTCACCAATTAATAAATTTGTATTATTAAAATAAATGGGCTTACCAATTTCACAGATGAAAGGATTCGGTTGAGCACAGATGTCGGTTTCAATCGTTTGATACGTGAACACTGTACATTGATCCACACGTTCCAATTGTTGAACCCAAACACGTTCTGAATATTCAAAACGTTCTTGTTGTTTTCTTAGGAAATTCCACAGTTCATGATAATTGCTCATTATAAAAGGCATTGAAGCATTTGCAGACTGAAAACAATTTTTTACATTAGAAATATAATTAGTATAAAAAAGCTGGGATTCAATATCTTTGTTAAGAAAATTTACCCGACAAAATTCTCTAGCGCTGAAAAAATCCATTGGCGCCCCAATATAGAAGTAGCATGTATCGCCTACGAGGTCCCAACCAGGAGGACATTTTCCTGTCAACACTGATTGATTGTTCATATGAAAGGGCTCGTAGTCTACTTGAAGTAATTCTGGGGAATCCCCACGATCCCGAATTCGTCCAGCGACCGCGACGGTTTCGTTGTAGCCCCACCAATTGTGTCTTGCGTCCACATGGGATCTCCACATTTCGAGCTGACTATGGAGAACAAAGAGAAATTATTTGTTAGACTTTTAACTTAAGCTGATTTTTAGGACGAATATACAAAAACGAAAGAAATAACCACAAGACGAAACAACTTAAAAAAGCAGACGATTAAATCTTGGTAAAGAGAGCAAAGTATAACTAAGTCTTTACAGTTCTCGAAGGTTTGATAGTTCCACCATTGAAATGATTTCGCAATTTTTGAAATATTTTGTATTTAGGATACCTTGAGAAATAGGTAGAAGAAATGTAAAATTTTTACTTTAGAAAATAAGAAAGCAAATAAGAAAAAGCATCAAGAATAAGAATAAAAGTTAGATACTGCTTTAAATAATTATAATTTTTAAATAATGAAATTTTCGGACGTCACAGAACTTTTGCTAAGAAGGAAGAAGCAATGGAATTTCGGTCGAAAGCATTTACCACACGAATAAGTACAAAATTCTCGTACTCGCGTTACTTACTTATTGTACCATTCCATGTCGACAACGCTGTTATTTTGTATAATAATGGTCATGCGAATTCACATATGAAAAAAATAATCAGTGTATAAAATTATGAATCAAAATAAATCAAACAACAATCTCTGGGCTTAAAATTTACAGGATCTATTTTAATTAAGAGGAATTTAATTTAATTTTTTAATGAGCAAAAGAAACCAGGTCGATAAAAAAATTACAAAAATAATCCATTTTTTTGTACCAAGAGTTATAATTTCATTAATTGCTTATTTGAATACAATTTATAAAAAGTAAAATATAGGTTATTTGAAAAAATAAAAACTGTATAAGGGAAATGTGTTAATCATAATTTAGATACTCACAGTGATCTGTTGATGGTAAGCATTTCGTAGTCATTATCAGGATTCCAGAAAACATTATCGACGTATTGCTGTCCTGGAGTTCCTGCGACGATTGTACTTCGACCTTCTCTATCGACCGCATAATTCCTTTAAAGAATAAACCAATTTTTCATGCCATATCAAATTATATAATAGATTCCATTTTAGGGGTAAACCCTATAATATTTCCAGGGCTCGGAATTACTGCAGCGGTCAAAAATAGTGTTAATAGTGTCATAAATTTAAAAAAAAAAAGTAGAAACTAATTAAACTCTGATGACACTACATTCAAAGATAAACAAATCTTTGAAAATTAATTCCTATTTCAGTAATTGCAAAAAATTAATCAATTTCCTCCAAATACAATACATTTAATTCTTAACTATTTTTAAATCCTTGAAATTTCTATGTACTTTGAATTACTTAAAAATGAATTAACTTTAAATTTTACGGATGCCTGTATCTTAATTATTCTTCAATGAAAGAATTGATCCACTTCTAAAATGTTTCTTTCTAAAAATTAACAATTAGCAACCTGCAATATTTTAAAATACTCTTTATTTAATTTTTTCTAATTCAAGGTTTTTTCAAATTGGAATAATGTTTAGGTTCTAGTATAATTTTGGTTGCAAATTGAACATTTTGCGAAAATTTAAATTTTCTGTTCCGTTGCTTACTTGAAACTTCATTTTTGCTCAAATTGGGATCTTTTCTGTTTGAATTCTTATTTATTAGGAAAGGATTTATAATTCTAACTATTTTCAAAATATGAAACTTTTGAACAAAGATCTTTCGATACATGTAGAGGAATATTGTTAAATCTGGAAACTGCTTTTTTTTCAAATATTTCAAGACGTTTTCGACTGAAAAGTATTCAAGCAATAAGTGTTACAAATTTAAATTATAGAATTTGGAAAGCTTTTTCATTAAAAAGTCCAAAATGTCGTACAATCCGAGGCCTAAGATGAAAAATAATAAACAATAGATGAATTTATAGATTTTGTACTATTTTCGGGTATATATTTTTTATTTTAAATAGAAGGAATTTTATTTTAGCCCATAATCGAAGTTCAAAAATCTTTGAAAGGGAATGGAAAGAAATAGCGGCGAATTATGAGAAAATATTGGCATCAGTGGAATTAAGTTTAATTAGTGGCATGACTCAAAAAATGTGTTAATAGTGGCGTGGCTACGAGAAAATGCGCCAAACTTACTTATAAAATCCATTATGCGATGTACTCTGGTAAATCGGTAATCGCACTCGCTCAAACCCTGAAATTTCGAGCAGATGCAGACCCAGATTTCCGTGAAGATAATTTAACGTCATGTTGCTCACGACTTGTTTCAATACAATATTATTATGAAATGAGGCATTGTTCTTTGTGAAGTAATTTCTGAATATCGTCACTTCCTGATAAGGACTGCTCTGCCGACCTTCAACGTATAATGCTGGTTTGATTAAATTTTCAGCGAAGAGATTATTATGAATCCAGCCTTTGAGTGAAGTAGCCGACCCTCTCGAATCTGCTCGAATAGAAAGTCCACCCTGGTTTCTTCTCACGAGATTATTTCTGAAGTAAAGTGACTGTGTATTCTGCACATCGAGCCAAATCGCAGATTTACAGGTTGTAAAATTACCATAAAGCTTCTCGCAATTGTCGACGAACTGATTTCGTTCTAGAGTAATTATCGCGTTGACTTCACCAGCGCTGGCATACTTTACTGCACCTTCTCGACATTTTGAAATTACTGAGTAGGAAATGTTGTGCTGTACGTCCCGATTAAAACCGATAGCTGATATTGGAAGCGTCACAACTTCTGCGATGAATCCGTGGACGTTGCTTGCACCATTTGCGAATAATTTGACGCTTAAACTCGGTCCGCGAGTTCTGAAAAGGGTTTTTTCATGTCGAGCATCGACTTCAAGGTCTACGATTTTCTGGGTTGTTATATTATAAATGTCTCCATCGTACAAGGAAATACTATCGGCTCGGCCTGGTTTTCCAGTTGAATTGAAGAGGTTGAATTGCAGCAGTCTGGACATTTTTTTAATAATATCAATATTTACACTTAGATTTAAAATAAATTTAATGTGCATCTATTACATCTATTATTACATCTATTACATCTATATTACCTGAATCCAAATGGTTTTGCCCTGTAGGAACTGCGAAAGATTTTGACACAATTCACCGGGTTGTTGTCGTATTTGTGGTAGAGCAAAACCCTTTCTTCGATTGTAATTTCCTTCGCAGTATCACAAATGTCCACTAAACTAAACAAATTGTAAGGAATATTGAGATCTTTGATAGGAGTGAATGAACTCTCATCTGCTTCTCGTCCTTCTCCAGTCAGAGACAAAACGTTCACTCCGTTACCTAGCACGTTATGAATCTGGTTGAAGAGCAAATCAATCTGAAAAAGCCCAATCGTAAAAAGTCGTTAGGAATTTGATTAATGGCTAAAGAAATATTTCTTAGTGTTCCAGGGCTAATTTTAGGGCGCATTGTTTAGAGTTGATGTTTAAAAATAAAATCTTACAGTGTGTGTGGGGGAAATAACGTTAATCCCATGATAGGCGCTCTTTGTGATATTAACGTGAGAAATAACGGGAGACTTCATTATCGTCTGAATAGCCGCAGATTTTTCGTTGTGCAAAATTCCGGCCCCCGTAATATTTACGAATTTGAGAACCGATTCAACTCTTCGAACAGTTTCGTGAGTGACAACATCGTGAATTCGATGTTCGTAAAGGTGGTGTTCAAATTCGCTATTTGCAATTCGAATTCCTCCCCAATAATCTCGAGAGGGATCGAGATTTCTTTCTCCACAGTGAACAAATACAAAATCTCCGTCCCAAGGGCACTCGTATTTTTGTCCAAACAATTGACCGTTCAGTCTTATTTGGCAGTCTTCTAAACTCTCTTCACTTCCAGTACACTGAAATAATAAGAAAATATAAATTATTAGCTACGGGTTTACAGATAAAGTGTGTCGGCGGGCGGGGGTAGGGGGTGTTGACATTCTAATTTCGCGCGATTCGATACGATTTTCGCGATTCTAGAATTTTATAATTTCGAAATTTCTGTATTAGAAATGCTACAGCATCGGACATTTTTTAATATCGACAATTTTATTGAATTTTTATGAATTTTCGAATACGAGAATTATAAACTGTCGGCAGAATTGTATAATTTCGAAATTTTCCTATATCAGAAATTTAATAGTATTGGAGATTTTTTAATAACGATAATTCTATTTAGGGAATTATCAATTTCGGTTATGTTATAAACTGAATTTTCCAATTCGAGGATTATAAACTATCGGCAATTTCATAATTTCGAGAACTTTCTGTTCCGAACATTTTTTCTTTGTCGGGATTTTTAAAGTGCCAGGAATTTTATTTATAGAAATTTGATTGTCGTCCCATTTATAGTTTAGTATAGAATTCTCTAAATTTTATATTTCGTTAAGTTGCAATACAAATTTCTTCGAATCTTTGACTTTTGCGCTAAATGAAACAATTGTACTATTTTTTAAAGCAAAATTAAACTTATTTACCTGTAGGGGTTCAGGCCATGACCAAATCCGAGACAACGAGCCAGGATGAAGATGAAATCTTCGATTCCTCGAAACATAGACATTTAAAGGATCATATCCCAATTGTCGACAGGCGACTTGCGCATTTCTTTCGGTGAATTTGTAATCGCAAAGAGGAATCCACTGAAGTGTAGTTCGGTTGAAGAATTCGAGAAAGCCTTCGTTAGTCTCCGAAGTGCAGTTTCCTTCCTTGCAAAGTCGAATCGTGTCTAATGGCTCCTTGGCCAAACTACGTTTAGAAGACGACTTCGGGACTTGCGAGTATTCTTCACAGAGTGGTCTCATTATAATTTCACGACCGGCGATGCCCACAGCTCTCAAAGTTCCGAGCACCAAAATCCCAACATTGGGAGAAAATTCCATTACGACGTCCGGATAAATATATAAAGTTGCATCCGGCATTACTGTGATGTCAGATTTAATGACGTAGGGCTTGGCTCTTGCGTGGATTGAAATTGTTTCAAGGATTCGTCCTCCAAGATTATCAAGGTCGACTTTAGAATTCTGGTCCCAGGATGCTGAGATTGAAGAATCGAGGGAGTCGCTGATTAAGTAAGGCCTGAAATTGGCCACTGCATGGTCGTTCCAATCGTCGAAGTCAAAAATTTTCTCTCTGATTTGGGCATCATTGTAAGTTCCCCACCAGTTTTCAGTGACATCAACCTCGTTATTAATTTTTGCTGTCTTAATTCCAGCCAAGAGTTCGTAATCCAGTGAATTCTCGCCGAACAAATTCCTGTTTACTCTCACTTTTTGAATCCCATGAAAACCAACAACGTACGTTGGTTCATTATACATCTGATAAAATCCTCTGCTAATCGAGCTATAAGAATTTTGTTTAATCTCATTGGAAAAAAATCTTGCGTAAACCTCTCCAAGAATTTCTGACTGGCTATCAGCATTAAATTCGACCATGAATTCTCCATTATTCCTCGTGATCTTATTCCCTTCAATCTTCATTTCCTTCTCCATTCCTCGTATTGAAATCAAACCCTTTTTACATCTATTCCCATCAAATTGGTTGTTCGACATATTGAAAGAGGCGAAGTGTCCATCGACGACAAAAGCAAACCGCTCGTTATTTTGCCAGGTGTTGTTATCGAAATAAAGAGAGTGTGTGAAGTTCTCATTGTACTGCCAAACATAAGGAAGTGCAACTTCAAAACCTCCACCGTGATTCCTCTCGATTGTGCTGTCCTGCATGATCCAGTGGAAAAGATTGTTTGAGTGTCGCATGTCTCGACTGAATTGTAAAATTCCTTTTCCGTTGTCAGTTATGAGTGAATTGTTAATATAGAATGAGATTTCGCTTAAGTTTGATTGAAAAACGTTCCAGTGAGGTGAGTGAACGTAAATTGCTTCTTCGATGTTGTGGGAAAGTTCACAACCTATTAGTTGAATTGTCTCGTTCGCTTTCCGAAGATTGTGATCTCCTCGCTCATCTAAATACCGATTATAATATGAAGCCAGGATTCCACGTTTGTTGCCCTTAATTTTTGTTTTGGAAATCTTCAGAGTAGGAATTGGTCCTTTCACTATTCGATTGCTGATGTCCTGAATGGGAGCTGGAAGTGCTGTGAGGACCATGACTGTTCCTCCTAGAGCAGCTTTTCCACTATGATATTCAAAAATAACAACGAATGAACTCGAAGTAACGGGAAAGACAGTCAAGTCTCTCTTCAGATGCCATCTGTTACCTTTCTGGTGAATAGTTTGCGAATCATGCAAAATAATTTCCTCCGTGCTGCGGTTGTGAATTGGATTTAAGAGTTGAATTCCAACGACGTAACCTGGCGTGCAACTGATATTGATGAATTTATCTACCTCTCCATTTGTTTTGGATGTGATGAGATACTTGGTTTCTCCCATAGAGAGTTCAATGTTCCCGCTGTTTTGGGGCACGACGATCGGATTGTAGTTTTCAGAAGACACGTCAGGTGATTGCGAAAACCACCCTGCAAATTCTCTCTGTTGAACCGCCGAGAACGCAGGATTGTGCCGAATTCCAGCCACTTTATTGTTTTCGATTCTGGAGTTGGAGATCCGCAAGCCCAATTGCTTGAAACTTATTCCACTTCCTCGGTTGTTGGAAAAGTCGCTGTTTCGAACTGTATTCACCGCGTCTGCTGAGTAAATGTCGGAATACAGTATCCCAAGTCCGTCCTGCAGGTTGTTGACAACCTTTACGCCCTCGAGAGAATGACGAGCGAAGTCGATTTGAAGAGCTGGTTTAAAAGAATTCGTTGCATAATCCAATAACCCTGCCTTTTCGATCGTGATGTACTGTAAATCGCTCCTCTGCGCTAAAGACCCAAGCCTGACACCAGCCCACGCGGCTTCAGAACACCTAACCCCAACGTCGTTTTCATGAGTGCACGAATTTTCGAATTCGTCTGCGCTTTCTGCTCTACATTTCGAAATATCTATATCGTCTTCTGTGCACTGGACATTGCTGAGAATAATATCCTCATTCGTTCCCGCGTTGGGAATTTGAGATCTTTCCAGAAACCAGTCGTCTGGATCTAAAGTCAGGCCCAATTGATGACAAACAAGCGCCGCGTCACGGATCGTCCAGCCGTAATTACAGACCGTTCCCCATTTTTCTCCAATTCTCACCTGCAGTCTTCCCTCGAGATTCGTTTTGCCGCCAAGAAGTCTCACGGGAACAGAGTTCGATTCATCAAAGGATATGGCTTCAGCCATGGTTTCGTTATCCGGTTCGATAATGATTTCTTCCTTGAGAGTGAGCTGGATATCGCTTGGACCTTTCCCTCTAGCGTACAATCTACCAGCTACCATCATGCCCACAGCTGGAGAAAATCGAAGAGTCACTCCAGGCTGGATAATTAGTTTTCCACCAGGTCTAACATTAATATCGCGTTCCACAAAGTACTCTCCAGCCCGCAGCGTCTCCAATCCATCGACCTCGCCTCCCACCACGTTTGTGTCAGTTGACAAAAATTGTGCGACGAATGTTGGATTTGAAATGATTGTATTACCACCAGGATTACTACCGTGTAGCAAATATGGCAAGTATTCAATCTTTGCCAGGTTGTATCTATCCTTTCTGTGAAATAAGCGATCAAAAATTATCCTTTCCTTTTCAGAACCAAGCCAATTGTAGGTGCAGTTAATGACTTTGCTTTGGTCCTCCAAGTGGGATCCGAGCTCATATCTCGATTCCAGATTGTGAAGAATATTACGGTAGACTTTTACGTTGCTTGAAGATATGACAACAACCGCAGAAACTCGAGATCTTGGAATAAGTCTATAGCCTTGAACATCGCTGTTGTCGAAAGGTTCCTTTACTTTGTTACGCTTTAAAAAGTTCTTGGTGAAGAGAAGCTTTTGTAGATCGCTGTAAGGCGAGAGACCGATATTAACCACATAGACGCCCTTGTTGTCGTAAAACTCATTGTGCTGAATTAAAACGTCCGCTGGAAGAATATTGAATTCTTCGTAGAGTGGATTCTTCACTAGGATTCCTCCATAGATGTGTTCCTCGAAGTGGTTGTACTCGATGCAAGCTTTTATATTAAGAGCCGGGCTTAATTTTATACCCAGTTTTAAATTCTGGATGAAGACATTGTGTCCGATTTGAACTTTCATGAATCCTTGGTTGTACCTCCAGCTTGAATCGATTTGCACTGCTGTTTCCGAACTGCTGTTGAACCAATTTCCGGTTATATTCACGTAGGATTTCCCTGTTGAATTACCCACCTAGGAAAAAACAGAAGCAACAATTTTATTATAATTAGAAAAAAAAAGAGAAAAAAGATCAATATATTTTGAATTGTTTTTTAATATTTTAAAATATGGTTTGAACTTACTAAGATACCGATATCCCAGTTTTTAAAAATTTCAGAGTACTCGACGATCGTGGATTGATTAAAATGGATATATTCTGTGGCGGAAGAATCATTTAACCAAACAGCGAAGCCGTAACCTCGATTGGAAGAAATGCTGGTGTGAGAGACATTTCTGCTGCCACCGGTGACAGTGACATTGACGCCGTCGCCTTGATTGAAGGCGATTCTGCTTCCGGTGATGTTGACGTCTTGGGCACCCCCTAAAACGTGCACGCCTGCGACATGGTTGTTATTAGACACGGAAGTGTCGTGAATATGTAAAGCCGAACGTAGCTTTTCCGCTGCGATTCCCCTTCCATTATTATCGGCTATTGTGCTAGCAGAAATATTCAGATCGTAGCTTTTTTCTTGAAAAATAAATACAGAATATTAGTAAATATAGGATATGCTACCACCTAATTATAATTACAAATAATTTTGGAAATAATTAAATGATGGAAGTATGCGAAAGTTAAAAATGATTCAGTGATTTTGTATGAAATTTAATAATTGCATTTTATATTTAATAAATGGGTTGAAATGCTCAGTCTAATGTAATTTCCTGATTATAAAAATAATTTTTAAATCATAAAACTCCTAAAGACCAAAACAATTTTTCTAAGATTCAAAGCTAAGAAAACTAGGTAGTTCATTTTATTTCTAAAATTAAATTTTTATTTAAAATTAGAATCATTGTCGTTGCCTCCATTCCATACCGCTCTACATCGCGTATTTTCCATGTAACACTGTAACTCTGCAGGTCCTGTGTATAAGGGTATAAGCATAGGACCTGAAGTTATATATCGATCAAACACGACGTGGAACGGTGTGGAAGGGCGAATTTTAAATTTTATAATAATCGTAAAAAAAAATATTTTTCACGATAAGTGCACTTGGAAATTATATTTTACTTTTCTAAGGCTATTCAATTAAAATATAAAAATCGGTACAAAAAAGATAGATTTTATTATTCAATTAAACAGCTTTTAAAAAATAAAACATAATATCTAAATACATTTATGATAAAAGAAATTTTTTTTTCAAGTTATCAAAGACAGAAAGTTTTGTTCTATGTAATTGGTATTACTTCATGGCCCCCAGGCGTGCCTTACCTTACTTGCCTAATAGAAGTGTCGATATTCCAATTTTAAATTAGTGTTAAATTCTGAACACTTCCTAATTAAAACTGTTTAAATTTTATTCAATTGTAAGCGATTAACAGTTAAAATTAGGTTTTAAACATTTTTTGTGTGAAAAACGTTGCTTTAAACGCTTCCAATTTGAAATATTTTTCCATTTTAAACGCTTTTATTTTAAAATGTACAAATTTTCATGATTTACAAGAATTCTTTATTTTGAATTGGTTCGACTTGGGATAATTCAAATTTAAAATTTTTAATTTTGTATGCTGCATGTTGTATAAGTAGATTTGAATGAAATGCATCCTTTTTTAATAAGAAAGGTTAATGTTAATTCATGAAATTTTATGAAAATTACAAAAAATGAATTTTAAATGTTCATTTATAAACAATTGATATATTTAACAGGCCTTTATGGCTAAATGAAATTAGGATATATATGGATTTATCAATTTCTCAGTTTATACCAGAAAAAACTTTCAATTTTTCAAATACACCAATTTTAACTATAAAATATGTCCGCTTTATGAAATGAATATATTGAACTATATATAACTCTCCTATGATCTATAAATAATAAATAATAAACAATAAACAATAAATAATGAATAAATAAAAATAAATGAAAATAAATAAAAATAAATAAATAAATATATAAATACATAATAAATAATAAACAATAATATGCAATATCTAACAATATCGAATAATATCTAATAATTTTACTTATAAGATTTTTTTGGACCCTATAAACCGACATATTGGCGCGGAATTTAAAAAGTAATTTTTTATTCTTATTCTATTTCTAATTGTGAAGAGAAATTTAAAGTTTCAACTCAATTCAGCAAGACGATTCTGAATAAAATTTACAAAAACGTCTTTTTTGTTCTTTCTTTCGTGGATTGGAACAAATTTCCAGGCCGTATGTATACAAAATTTAAAAAAAACCTGTGTGGCAGAGGGTCCAGACGGCAGAAATGAAAGTTTGATGGATAAAATTTAAAATTTTCCGGAAGGGATCATTTTCATTTTTAAGCATATCGCATAATAAGAGAGTTGCATAGAGAGAGAAGGGGGGCATAAAGAAAATAAAGGCCTGCTGATAGTGGCAGTAGTAGGGATATAGAAAATAAATTGTGAATTTCTGGGCAAAATGGAGATGCTATTACATAGAGGCACATAAAAGAGTTGCTGAGTGTGGCAGTAGTGGGGATGTAGAAAGACATTTTTAATTAAAAAAATAATTCAAATATTCAAATATTCCACAGAAAAGCTAGAGATTTATTGTTATGAATAACAACAACATTGTTTCACCTGCAACTATTTGTGGTAATTTGCATTCATTATTATCTCATTAAGTGAAAATTAGAGAAAATGGGACGAATAATATTATTACAAATAACAATAATTTGTTAAACAATTATTTTCGCTAAATTCAATTAAATAATAACTTACTACAAATGAAAAGTGGACCAAAAGTTGAAAATTTCAGAAAAAACAACAATTTCTATCATTATTTAAAGAGAATATTATTGTGAATAATAATAAGCTATACGAAAAATTAAATTTGTTAACGTTAATTAACTATTATCTCACTTAAATTTAAAATTGTACGAAAAGTGTAAATTTGTTGAAAAAACCGCGACTTTTCATCTCTAATCTAAGGGGAAATGGGAAAAAACAATAAAAAAACTGTTTAAACAATTTATGTCAATATCTAAGATTAATAAATATTAAATAATAAATGACTAAAAATGAATAAAAATAAATAAATAATAAATAATAAACAATATTAATAAATATCTAATAATATCTAATAATTTCACTTATAAGTTTTTTTTGACCGTATAAAACTGACGTGTTGGCGCGACCTTTAAAAAGTAATTTTTTATTCTTAATTTATGGCTAATTGTGAAGAGAAATTACAAGTTTCAACTCGATTCAGCAAGACGATTCTGAATAAAGTTTACAAAGACGTATCTTTTTCTTACGGGAAATGTGAAAATTTCCAGGGCGCATGTATAAAAAATTAAAAAAAAAACCTGTGTGGCAGTGGGGCCAGACGGCAGAAGTGACATTTTGATAGATTAACTTCAAAATTTTCCGAAAGGGATTATTTTCATTTTTAAGTATATCGCATAATAAGAGAGTTGCATAGAGAGAGGGGGGCATAAAGGAAATAATGGCCTACTGATAGTGGCTGTAGTAGGGATATCGAAAATAAATTGTGAATTGCTGGGCAAAATAGAGATGCTATTACACAGAGACACATAAATGACAGACTTGCTAAGTGTGGCAGTTGTGGGGATGTGGAAAGAAATTTTTATTTAAACAAATAATTCAAATATCTGTTTTATTTCGAAAAATATTTCCACAGAAGAGGAAGAAATTTCTTGTTATTAATAACAACCAAATTGTTTCACCTGCAACTATTTCTGATAATTTGCATTCATTATTATCTCACTAAGTGAAAAGTAGAGAAAATGGGACGAATAATATTATTAAAAATAACAATAATTTTTTAAACAATTATTTTTGCTAAATTCAAGTAAATAATAACCCACTAAAAATTAAAAGTGGACCAAAAGTTAAAAATTGCAGAAAAAATAGCAATTTCTAGCATTATTCAAAAAGAACATTATCGTCAATAATAATAAACTGTTCGAAAAATCTATTTTGTCAACGTTAAATAACTATTATCTTACTTATATTGAAAATTGTACTCAAAGTTGAAATTTTTTGAAAAAACCGCGACTTTCTATCTCTAGTCTAAGGGAAAATGGTTAAAAGCAATAAAAAATGGTTTAAACTATTTATGTAAACATCTAACAATAATAAATAATGAATAAAAAAAATAAATAAAAATAAAATAATAAATATATAAATACATAATAAATAATAAAGAATAAACTAAATATCTAACAATATCTAGTAATATCTAATAATTTCACTTATAAGTTTCTTTGGACCCAATAAAACCGACATAAAAACGTCTTTTTTTTCTTGCTTTCGCATGCATACAAAATTAAAAAAAAAACAGTGTGTGGCAATGGGGCCAGACGGCAGAAGTAAAAGATTGATGGATTAACTTTAAAATCTTCCGAAAGTCATCATTTTCCTTTTTAGGGATGTCGCATAGTAAGAGAGTTGCAGAGAGAGGGTGGGGAGAGAACAGCAAGAAAATAAAGGCCTGCTTATCGTGGCAGTAGTAGGGATGTAGAACATAACTTGCGAATTGCTATACAAAATGGAGATGTTATTCCATAGACATAAAATACAAGTTTGCTTAGTGTGGCAGTAGTGGGGATATCGAACATCAATTGCGAATCTCTGGGAAAATGGAGATGATATTACATAGAGACACATAAAAGACAGACTTGCTAAGTGTGGAATTAGTGGGGATGTCGAAAGAAGTTTTCATTCAAAGAATAATTCAAATAAATTTAATTAAATAATAACACACTACAAATAAAAAGTGGACCAAAAGTTCAAAATTTGAAAAAAAACCGCACTTTCTATCATTATATGAAGAGAATATTATTTATTAAATAATAAATAAAAATAAATAAGTAAATAATAAATAATAAACAATAATAATAAATATCTCACAATACCTAATAATATCTAATAATTTCACTTATAATTATTTTTTTGGACCCTATAAAACCGACGTATTGGGGCGATATTTCAAAAAAAAAAATTTGATTCGTATTCCATTTCTAATTGTAAAGACAAAAGTTAAGTTTTAACTCGATTCAGCAAGACGATTCTGAATAAAGGTTACTAAAACGTATTTTTTTTCTTACAGGAAATGTGAAAATCTCCAGTTCGTATGCATACAAAATTGAAAAAAACAGTGTATGGCAGTGGGACTAGACAACAGAAGTGGAAGTTTGATGGATTAACTTTCATTTTTATTTTTCATTTTTAAGGATATCACATAGTAAGAGAGTTGCAGAGAGAAAGTGGGGAGAGACAAGAAAGAAAATAAAGGCCTGCTGATTGTGGCAGTAGTAGGGATCTCGAACATTAATTGCGAATTGCTTTACAAAATGGAGGTGCTATTGCATAGAGATACATAAACTACATGCTTGCTTAGTAAGGCAGTAGTGGGGATATCGAAAAACAATAGCGAATTGTTGGACAAAAAAAGATGTGAATACATAGAGAAAGTATAAGGCACGTAAGAGAGAGACAGGGACTTCTGATCGGTTTTTCTTGCTCTATAAAATAAATCACCCTAATGAAACATGTTAGTACGGGTATAATGAAGGTAAAGAAAGTTTTCACAACTTTCCTTTGGATTTTAGAGATGGAGAGAATAGGAAAGACGTGGAGCTCCTTCAAAAGTGATTGAGAGAGAACGCGCATGGAATTGAGACATAAAGAAAGATGAAAGTAACAGCGTGAGGGGAGAAAGGTGAAATGGCCATGGAGAAACGAAAGACGAAGACAAAGGCAGACATTCATTTGAAATACTTCCCGAACTTTCCTGCATCTGGAATATTATTGAATTATGAAAACAGTTTCATGAACTTCGCTTGTTTCCAGCTTCCATGATATTAAATTTCACTGCATGGTATTATACTGACATTAAGTATCGAAAAATATAATTTTCGATAAAGATTTTCTGGAAATTTAATTCCTAATGACACTGGAGTCGAATTTTAAATGCACTTCTTAATTAATTAGGCAGGAATCCACACTTTTTAGACCATATCCCCAATACTGCAAACACTAGAAAAATGTTTATGAATACCCGTTCCCCCGACAATGTTTAAAATAAATAGTAGTCGTATAAAAAAATAAAAACACGAAATCATTCCACTCCTCTCGAAAATATAACGGTGCTTTTTTAAACCAATTTTTAAAAAAATTACGGCATTTGTTGTTGAGCGTACATTTTCTGATTGCCTGCGGATATGGATTTTTAATTTGTGTAATTAATTTTAAAAAAATAATAGTTTAAAAAAAATTCAAATCCCTGTAAATTCGTCTCCGAAAAATCTACATGCAACTTTTTTGTTTAAACAATTTTTTAACCAGTTATATTACTTTTGATAGTTCTGCATTTGTTATAAACAAAATAATTGTCGGATTGAAAAATGAAAAAGTTTTCAAACAATAAGGACATTTGCTTTTTAGCGTGCATTTACTGATTCCCTGTGATTTCCTATAAAAAAGTAATGTAATTGTTTAAAAAATTGTTTAAACAAAAAAACTGTATCAAGATTTTTCAGAGACGAATATAGGGTAGAAAATGGTTTTTAAAAAATCGCATCTAGATATTTTCCAAAGGAATGCAATGGTTTTGTTCAATTTTTAATCCGACAATTGCTTTGTTTATAAAAGTTGTAGAACTATGATAAGTAATAAAATAGTTTAAAAATTTTTTAAACAAGAAAACAAAAAAAATATAACCGAGATTGTTCGGAGAAGAATATAAAGGTGTTTTAATTTTTTTGATACGACTATTTTTTCAAAAAATAAATTATAAAAGTTTTAAATCCATATCCAGAGACAAGTAGAAAATGTATACTGAACAACAAATAGCCTAATTATTAAAAAAATTGTTAGAAAAAAAACCATATGGAGATATTTTCGATAAAAATGCAATAGGTTTCTTCATTCTTCAATTCGACTATTATTTTGTTTAAAATAATTTCAGAACTATAATAAGTAATGTAATTATTTAAAAAATTGTTTAAACAAAAACACTTTTATACATTGTGCAGTTCAAATTATTAAAAAAAAATCCTAGTATCTAATAAATCAATAAACTATCTTTTAAGAAGTTTTAGAAACCTTTTTAAATATTCTTTTAAAATTCATTTTTAAAACAATAATCACTGTCAGTTTTTCCAAGAATTTTTATAATAAAATTTTATTCAGGTAAAATCTTTCAAAGTAATTAAACTTTAATTATATTTTTAACTAACTGGATTATTTTCAAAATTAATAATTGTTAAACTGCTCTTTATTATTAAAAATTGTTTAAAAATGTTTCTAAATCTTCTCTTAAAATTAAATTTTTTTAATAAAAAATCATTTTAAATTTTCCTAATTAAATAAAAAATTAAACCATTTTGATCGAAATCCACTCTTTGGGATTAAAAATTTAAATATTTGGGTACAAATTAAAACTATTTGTTGAAAAATCAAATTTTTTGTTGAAACTTCATATTTTTCCTTTGAAGATTTATTTAGTTAAAAAGTTCATCTCTTCCGTAAGAAATTTAATATTTTTTTGTTAAAAATCAACTACTTGGTTGATAATTTATTTTGTTTTATTAATAATTAAAATAAAACTTTTAATAATAAAAATTCATTTCTTCTTAGTTAAAAATTCAACTACTATGTAGAAAATTTGTGATTTATTTTGAAAGTTGGACAATATAGTTAAGAGTTTTTTAAATTTATTACAATCTTTTATTGTTCAAAATTACACACATTGGATAAAAATTTCTCATTTCAGATCAAAACACATTTCTTTTGGTTGAAATTTAATCTTTTCTGGTTAAAAATGAACTACTTGGTTAAAAATTTATTTTGTTAAATTACAAATTTTTCAAGAGCTTTTATTACTAAAAATTTATTTCTTTTGGTTAAAAATTCAACTCTTATGTAGAAAATTTGTCATTTATTTTAAACGTTTAACAATTTATTTAAGAGTTTTTTAATTTATTAAAATCTTTTATTTTACAAAATTACACACTCTAGATAAAAATTCGTCTCTTTGGATCGAACATTCATCTCCTCTCATAGAAATTTAATATTGTTTGGATAAAAATGAACTACTTGGTTAAAAATTTATTTTGTTTTATTAATATTTAAAAAAAGTTTTATTTCTCAAAATCTATTCATTTTTTCTTAAAAATGAACTACTTGCATAAGTTCTTATTTTTCTTAAATATTTATACAAAATTAACAACTAACATTCATTCATTTGGTTTAAATTTGAACTATTTCTTTGAAAATTATTTTTTTTTTTTGCAGGAAATTAATTTTCGTTACCAAAAATTAAAGTATTCCAGTTGAATATTTATCATTTTAATCCTGAATTGTCATTTCCCATTAATTTTGGAGAGTAAAAATTGTTAATAATCTTAAAATAATTATTTTAATTAATACCTTAAGCCGAAATGTTCTCCACTAACCTTGAGTGGAACTGGTGAGATAACAGTTACTTGATGACCTCGGGACGCAAGAGCCTTCATTAGTGCTTGAAATGGTTGTTGATGGCTGTAGCTAGTGCTAGGGCAGATTCCCAAAATCCTAAATCCCTCAAGTGCCGAGAAATTAATTAATATCACAATAAAAACCGGAGCCACTGACATTGCCGAGAAATTAAATAAAAAAATTCGTTCGAAATTTTTTCGGATATGCAACACGTTACACGTTTCTCGCTCTAAGTCTTCTCCGCAAATAATCGACTATAGTGCTTGCAATATGTTAAGGATGGAGAACGAAGAAGATCCGAGAGGGGAGAGATAAGCGAAGAAGAAGGAATTTAAACTGCTTATTGAACTGGAAATATTTGCAATAAATAAAATAAACAATATGATATAAAACCTATGCATAAAAAACAGTAAAACTCTGAGACTGGGCCGGTTTTGGGGCTGAATGAGGCGGGGATTTACCTGGATAGAGTGCCGTTTCGTAGAAAACGGTTTTGTTCGTTCACGCCCGAGTGAACGCCGCTTAGCCAGCGCAGCTTCTTTTACGCCTACTGGCGGCGCGGCGTACTTTCTGGGGCGGACTATATCAGGGGTCTCTATCTCAGGGTTCACTGTTATTAGCACACTTTACAATTTTTTTCCTATTTCCCTATTTTCCTCCTTTTGGGTTTCTTAGCTTCACTCAGAAGTCCTTATAGTTTGGGTTAGGTGTTCTTTGTCCTTTTATGACTCCTGGCTCCTAACTTCTAACACCTAAATCCTAACACTTCCCAGTGGGCAATTAAGGATGTCATAGAGGCGTCTTTGGGTCATCCCTAAGATGCCTTTTATAATATGTATTTTAGACATCCTAGGGATGCTCTTAAGACGTATAATGTCAGTTTGGATATGCCCCAGGAACGTCCACGTCTTTAGGACATCTTTAGGACATTAGACGTCTTAGAGACGTTGCTTGGACTGTCGTAGGATGTCCCAGGAATGTCTTAAGGACGTTCTTGGGCTTTTCATAGTTTTATGCCCACTGGGCTAACTTCTAATTCACAACTCATAACACACTACTCCTAAATACTAACTCACAACTCATAAATCCCAATTCCTAACACACCACACCTATTTTCTAACACCAAATTTCTAACTCACATCTTATAAATTACAACTACTAACACAAAAATCTTAACTCCTAACACACAACTTCAAAGTTATAACTCGTAAATCATAACTCCTAAATCCTAATTCACACCTCCTAATTCTAAGCTCATAACCTCTAACTCCTGACTCCTAAATCCTAAGTCTTAACTTCTCATTCGCAAATCCTAACAACTCCTAAATACTAACTCAAAACTCCTATTTCCTAACACAAAATTTCTAATTAACTACTCCTAACACATAACTCCTGAATTCTGACTCCTAACTTCTAACTCCTAAATCCTAACTTTAAACTTCTAATTGACCACTCCTAACACACAACTCCTAACTACTATCTCACAATTCCTAACTCTCAATTCTTATCACTACTAATTCCAATCACAAAATTCCTAACTTATAACTCCTAATCTACAAATATTAACTCTAACCTCTTACTTCAAACCCGTAAATCCTAATTTCTAATTCCTGATTTGCAACCTCTAACTCACAATTCCTAACTCACACCCCCAAACTCACAACCTCTAACTCACAACTCTGATTCCTGGCTCCTAATTTTCAAAGCCTAACTCCTAACGCCCAACTTCTAATTCAACACTCCTCAAACACAACTCCTACCTGAGAACTCCTAACTCAAAACTCCTAATAATTAACTTCTATTTTCTGAAACAAAACTTTTAACTCACATTTCCTAACTCACAACTTCTAACTCACAAATCCTTAGTTAGAATTCTCAACTCACAACTCGTATTGCACAATTTCTGACTTCTGGCCCAGAACTACAAATTCTAAAACTTAAATTCTAATTCAACACTCCTAACACACAACTCCTTACTACTAATTCAAAACTCCAAATTCAGTACTCCTAACACACATCTCCTGACTTCTGACTCCTAACTTCTAACTCCTAAATCCTTACTCTTAACTTCTAATTCACCACTTCTAATATACAACTCCTAACTACTATCTCACAATTGCTAACTCTCAATCCTTATCACAACTAATTCCAATCACAAAATTCCTAACTTACAACTCCTAACCCACAAATATTAATTCTAACCTCTAACTTCAAACCCGTAAATCCTAATTCCTAAATCCTGATTTACAACTTCTAACTCACAAATCCTAACTTACAACTCCTAACTCACAACCCCTAACGCACAACTCTGACTCCTGGCTCCTAATTCTTAAAGCCTATCTCCTAACGTCTAACTTCTAATTCAGCACTTCTACAAAAATGACTTCTAGCTACTAACTCACAACTCGCAACTTACTACTCCTAATGATCAAATTCTATTTTCTGTAACAAAACTTTAAACTCACATCTCCTAATTTAGGAGTCGCAACTCGTATTATACAACTCCTGACTCCTGGCCCGTAAATCCTAAATCCTAAAACTTAAATTCTAATTCAAAACTTCTGACACACAAATCTTAACTACTAACTCACAACTACTACCACACAATTCTTAACGCACAACTCCTAATTCCTTATTTATAACTCATAACTACCACCTACTAACACAGAAATAGTAACTCACAATGTCTAACCCACAAATTCTAACTCACAATTACTTACTCACAAATCCTAACACACAAATCCTAATTCCTAACTTACAACTTCTAACCCACAAATATTAACTCTTAAATCATAACCTCTAACTTCAAACCCGTAAATCCTAATTCCTAAATCCTGATTTACAACTTCAAACCCATAAATCCTAATTCCTAAATCCTGATTTACTACTTCTAACTCACAAATCCTAAATCAGAACCCCTAACGCACAACTTTGACTCCTGGCTCATAATTCTTAAAGCTTAACTACTAACGTCTAACTTCTAATTCACTACTTCTAAATCACAACTCCTATCTATTAATTCACTACTCCTAACTCACTACTAATACACAATTCTTAACTCACAACTCCTAATTTTTTATTAATAACACACAGCTACTATCTCATAACACACAACTGCTAACTCACGTTTCCTAACCCACAAATTCTGACTTAAAATTCCTTACTCACAACTCCTAACACACAATTCCTAACTCCTAGCACACAGTATTTAACTTCTAACACACAAAACCTTACTACTAGCACAAAATTCCTAACTCACAAGGGTGTGAGGAGTTTCAGAAATAATAGAAACAGAACGAAGGTAAGTAGGGGAAATGAGCGAAGAGAAAATAGGGAAAGTAAGGGTAATTGAAGGGAAAGAGTGTAGAGCACGTGAGGAAAAATTAGGGTAGGGAATTAAAAGAAGGGGTAAAAAGGTGGGTAGTGGTTGAAGTGTGGGTAGGCAAAGTAGAGAAGTAGAGGAGAATCAGTGAAATTATGGGGTAGACGGGGAGTGATAGTTTGAGAGGGGGAGGTTTAAGAGACTTATTAACGTCTTAAAAGAGTATGAAAGCTTTTTTAAGGAGCAAAGTACGTATTTTTCTTAATTTTTAAAAAGACTTCCTCTCTTTTTCTTTGTTTTAAGAAAATCCCCCTTATTCCCCTTAAGAAAAAGTAAAAAATCTTGCTATTTTTGGTTACAAATTCATATTATTTTAAAAATTCTAATATTATTTCTTGTTTTAGACTTCATATCATTTGGTTAAACATTTTATTATTCGTTTAAAAATAAAATAGTTTTTAGTTTAAGTTTGACCTTTTTTCTTTGGGCAATCTACGATTTGGCTTAAAATTTTTTATTGCAGGTTTAAAATTCAATCATCTAGTATTTTTTTTCCTTTTTTAAACGTCACCTTCTTTATTTAAAGAATAATTTTTTTGCAGAAAATTAATCTTCGTTTTTTAAAAATGAAGTTTATGTTTATAATTCAACTGCTTTATACAAAATTAAGTTCTTTAGACATTTTTTTCGAGGTTAAAAATAAACTTTCTCGTTAAAAGTTCATAACTTTCGGTTAAAAATTAAATTGTTTTCTAGAAAACCGTATTTTAAGATTAAAAAATCAACAATTTACCATTTTGCCATTAAAATATTTCGTTTTAAATTTGTTCTTTTTGTCTTTGTCTTTATTTTTTTTTGGTTGAAAATAATTTTTCCTTTGCCAAAAAATTATCTGTTTGGTCAAAAATCTAACAATTTGGTTTCAAATGTACTGTTTTTGCCAAAAAGTTTAGTATAAAGTTCCTGATGGAAAAAAATCGCATCGAAAAAAACAAAGTTTTCTGTCAAAAAATACCTGATTAATAAATTCATTTCTTAAATTTGTTTATAATATTAACGATAAAAATCTCAAGGAGAAATTTAATCATTATATTGTTTTTAACTTAGAATTATGGAAAATTAAAAAAATCTTCTTTGAACCAATAATTTTTTTATAAATTTTTGTTTATTATTTAACATTGCATATCTTTAACTAACTTTACTATACATAACTTAATTGATTTCAATCACTTTTATGTTATTGACGAGCACCAGGAACGTCAAATAGAAATACTAGCCTATTTTGCATCATATTTGTTTATTTATAAAAAAAATTGAAAGCCTATTCTAAATATAAGGCTCAAAAGCTCGCTTAGAAATCTTATCAGCTTTTTATAATTTTCTTTTTGTCCGAATCGGTCAATATTTGTGGGCTGTACGTTACTTTAAAGAAAAAAAGTCATTCATTTTAAACTGTGGGGGTCAAATATATCATTTGGCGTCCTACGCCATAGCTGGTTACGTATAATCACTGGTTGAATCAGTCATTTGGCGTCTTTGGACAGTGACAGATTCACTGGTTGCAGCAGCTAAAAGTTTGTCACTAACAATTAGTAGAATTTTGTATTTGGTTTAATCAGTTAGGTTGACTGGTTATACCAACTACTGGCAGTCTGTCCTGCGCGCTGTCGAACGAAGTTGGTGACGTATAATCACTGGTTGAATCAGTCAATTGTCGTCTTTGTTTTATTTCAGTTACTTCTTCATTTAAGTCATTTACTGGTTTGCTCAGACAAAAACGAAAACCCACTAGTTCATCAGTTATAACTCAAAATTTGTATTTAACCAGTGGCAAAAACAGTGGTTGAAGCAGCTGAAAGTGTATCACTGATAATTAGAAGAATTTTGTAATTGGTTTAATCAGTTAATTTCACTGGTTATTCTAAGTATTAGTAGTGTGTCCTACGCGTTGTTTTCTGACGCGATATCTGGTTATGTAAAGTCACTGGTTGAATCTATCATTTAGCGTAATAGCTTTTATTAGCCGTTTCAATTGAGTCACTTACAGGTTTCTTCAGTCAGAATATAAAAACGACTTATTCACCAGTGGTAACTCAAAGTAATGATTCATTTACTGATAAACTCACCGTTTGAAGCAGCAAGAAGTGTGTCACTGACAATTAGAAAAATTTTCTAATTGGTTTAGTCAGTTAGGTTCACTGTTTATGCTAAATACTAGTAGTCTCTCCTGTGCATTATCGTCCAACGCGACAGCTGGTTGCGTATAATTAAGCACTGGTTTAATCTATTATTTAGCATTCCTTGTAGATTTCAGTAACTGCTTAAAATAAGTCAGTTACTGGTTTGCCCAGTCAAAAGCGGAAACACCACTGGTTTACCAGTTAAAACTTAAAATAATTAATTAACCAGTGACAAATTCACTAGTTAAATTAGACAGAAGTGTGCCATTAGCAATCAGTAGAATTTCTTAATTGGTTTATTCAGTAAGATTTACTGTTTATACTAAATACCAGTAGTCTCTCCTGCGTATTGTCGTCCAACGCGACAGCTGATTGGGTATAATTATTCACTGGTGGAATCTATTATTTGATATCCCTCGTAGATTTTAGTAACTTCGTTAATTAAGTCAGTTACTGGTTCGCCCAGTCAAAATCGAAAAACCACTGGTTCACCAGTTAAAACTCAAAATAATTAATTAACCAGTGACAAATTCACTGTTTGAAGTAGACAGAAGTGTGCCATTAGCAATCAGTAGAATTTCGTAATTGGTTTATTTAGTAAGATTTACTGTTTATACTAAATGTCAGTAGTCTCTCTTTTGCATTATCGACCAACGCGATATCTGGTTGCGTGTTAATAATCACTGGTTGAATCTATTATTTGGCATCCCTCGTCGATTTCAGTAACTGCTTTAATTAAGTCAGTTACTGGTTCGCCCAGTCAAAAGCGGAAAAACCACTGGTTTACCAGTCATAACTCAAAATAATGATTTAACCAGTGACAAATTCACTGGTTAAATCAGACAGAAGTGTGCCACTGACAATTAGTAGAATTGCGTAATTTGTTTAATAAGTAAGGTTCACTGGTCATACTAAATACCAGTAGTCTCTCCTGTGTATTGTCGTCCAAAGCGAGAGCTGGTTGCGTATAATTATTCTCTGGTTGAATCTATTATTTAGCATCCCTTGTAGATTTCAGTAACTGATTCAAATAAGTCAGTTACTGATTCGACCAGTCCAAATCGAAAAACCACTGGTTCACCAGTTAAAACTCAAAATAATTAATCAAATAGTGACAAATTCACAGGTTGAAATAGACAAAAACGTGCGACTGACAATCAGTAAAATTTCGTAATTGGTTTAATCAGTAAGGTTCACTGGTTATACCAAATACCAGTATCTTTAGAAAAATAAGTTGCGAAGATTCACCTTTTTTTAGAACATCTCTATTATAAAAAATCCAAGGCACGTCTGTGACATGAATTGGGTAAATAATTATTTGATTCACGGAACAGAGATGGCATTCAGTAGAAATTCTGAGTTACTTGGATTCATTGATGCTATCTTATCTGTCTTCCATAATTTAATAAATCACAGGCAATATAGAATTACTGTTTAATTATTTAATAAAGTATTTTTATTTGCAAACGTGGAAATCTATATTACTTCCTGTTCGATAAAATTATCAGAATTTCATATTAAACAAAAATAGCAAATAGAGAATACATATTATTAGAAGTATCCGGGATCCTTCTTGAGAAATAGGTCACTATCGCTTTTATAATTTTATTTATAACTTTAAGAAAGCTAGTTCAATCACTTTTAATATTTAAAGATTTATTATTTTATTTTCATACATATTTATGAATTTAAAAATTAAAACAGGCTATTCTATAGGGTAATTACTCAAATAGCAAATAAAATTAGTTTTATTTTATCTATTTTTTACATTTTCCCTTAAATTTGAAAGAATCCGTCTAAGGTCCTAAAATTAAAAATCCTGAGCCAAATTTCCCCTTTTTATTTTTCGCAAGGTTTCAAATAATTTTTTATAAACAATAAACACAAGTATAAGACACAAGAAAAAAAGATTTGAAAACGTTTCTTTTTGATGATACCAATTTCCAATTTTAGCAGAAGGATTTAATTGCTATTTTTGCAGACTGCAACGTATCGCTGAAAATTTTGATTTTTCAGAAAAAAATAATAAATATAAATTTAAACGCTTGAAATTTCTAATATTTAAAGTAAAAAAAATTTCGCAGGGACCCAAAAAGCCCCAAAAGTGAAAAAAAGGGTTTTATGATTTTTTAAGGCTTCAAAATAAACAATCTATTATTATTTATAACAATATCCTCTTAGAATAATGCTAAAAATTTGTTATAAAAATAAAATTTATTCTCTGTATTTTTTAATTAGAATATGATTAATTAAATCAAGTTAACAAATTTTATAGATGCACAAGTTATTATTATTTTTAATAATATTCTTTTTGAATAATGCTAAAGAAATAAGTTTTTTTTTTAATTTCATCTTCTTTTGTTAATGTTTAAAAAATATTTATTTAAAAAAGGACTCCTTGCTGTCATATTTTTTATAACTACAAAACTAGTAAAAATGGAAAACATCTTTATAAACAAATGCACAGTTTTTTCATTAACAGGATTTATTTTTTTGCGAAAAAAATTTACATTTTCACAAGTTATTTGTTATTTTTTATTCACAATATTAAATTTTTTAATGTGACAAAAGCTTTTAATGCTTAATGACTTTTTTTTAATATTTTGTTTATAGCATTAGAACAATTTTTTCTTACTGTAATCCACTGGAAATTATTTTTAGCTATACATTGCTTTCATGTATGTATTACCCACTGTAATAAATTTGAAAACGTTAAAATACAATAATCACTGACAAGTTAGATCAAAGAAATTTAAACTTTTTTGTTAAATAACAAATTTTTATTGGTCAAAGTAAATAAAAAAAAATCTGATCAGAATTTTTTCAACAGTGGCTTATTGTTAATAACTAAATTTTTTATGGTAATTCTAGAGAGTTTTTGTTCTAAAATCTTTGGATTTCCTTTTACTTTTTAGTTATGAACACATAATAAGTAAATTTTAAAAAGAATAATTTTTAAAAAGTATTTTATTGTTTTGAGCTAATTATTTTTACTATTTTACCAATGTAAAAAAAATATTAAAAAAAAATATAGCGTAAATAAGAGAAAAAACAGACAATTTATATTAAATCATTTTAATATCAGCCTTCCTCCCCCCCTCCGCTGCTCTGGAGCTTGCCTGGGGAAATTTTGGGAATTATGGAAAAAATTTGAAGCGTATACAAATTTCTGTTTTATTTAACAGAGGACACTTGTAAAAAAGAAGAAACTAATTAAAAAACTATTCTCGTTTATAGTTCTAATTAAAACAATAATTTTTTCTTAATTGAATGAAAAACTAAATCACTCCAAGTGCAAAGTGGACAAAAAGATAAAATTTTTAAACAAAAGCATTTTTTTACAATAAAAATTTGTTAAACAATTATTTGTGCTTAATAGAATTAAATATTAACTTAAATGAAGTTAAAAGTAGAGAAAAAGTTAAAATTTAGGAAAAAAACACAAATGTTTAGCATTACTATGGGAAAAGATAATTATGGACAATAATAATTTATTGGAAAAATTATTTTGGCTACATTGAATTTAATATTAATTAACTGCAAATGAAAAGTAGACAAAAAATTTAAAATTTGAAAAAAAACCGCAAATGACAATCATTACTATATAAAAAGAAAGTTATAAACAATAATAAATCATTAGGCAATATTTTTTGTTGTAATAAATTAATTATTACCTCACCATAAGTAACAAGTTGACAAAAATATGAAAAATTTAAGAAAAAAGCGCAACTATCCATACTACAGGAGAAAAAAGTTACAAACAATAATAAAATATATAAATAATAATCTTTCTTAACTTGAATTAATTATTACCTAACTTAGTAAAAAGTAGAAAAAAATTTTAAAAAACTTTACTATCTATCATTACTAAGTCGAAGGCGAAAAAAAAGTTAAAAATTTCAGAAAAGACCGCAAAAAACTAGAGCTAATATGGAAGACAGTTATAAACAATAATAATTTGTTCAAACAATTATTTTTGATAAATTGAATTAAATATTAACCTATTGCAAGTGAAAAGTGGATAAAAAGTTAAATTAGTTCAGAAAAAATCAAAATATCTCGAATTACTATAGGAGAAGATAGTTATAAACAATAATGATTTGTTTAAACAATTATTTTTTCTAAGTTTAATAAAATATTAACTCACACGAGGTGCAAAGTGGTGTAAAAGTTAAATTCTTTAGAAAATTCCGCAAATGTCCAGTATTAATATTGAAAAAGATAATTATAAACAATAATAATGTGTTTAAACAATTATTTTTGCTCAATTAAATTTAGTATTAATTAAATGCAAGTGAAAAATAGAGAAAAAATCCAAAATTTGAGAAGAAACCGGTACTATCTATTATTACTATAGGAGAAGAGAGTTATAAACAATAACGATTTGTTTAAACAATTATTTTTTTTAAATTTAATAAAATATTAACTCAGAAGAAGTGTAAAGTGGACAAAAAATTAAATTCTTTAGAAGAAATCGCAACTATCTAGCAATACTGTACGAGAAGATAATTATAAACAATAATAGTTTGTTTAAACAATTGTTTTTTGCGAAATTTAATTCAATATTTACATACGTGAAGTGAAAACTATACAAAAAGTTAAAAAATTTAGAATTACTACAGGAGAAGATAGTTATAAAAAATGATCATTTTTTCAAACAATTATTGTTGCAAAATAAAAATAAAAATTTAAATACACGAGGTGAAAAGTGGATAAAAAGTTCAAATTTTTAGAAAATGCCGCAAATATCTAGTATCACTACAGAAGAAGATAATTATAAATAATAATGTGTTTAAACAATTATTTTTGCTAAATCAAATTAAATAATTAATAACCTGAAGTGAAAAGTGTACAAAAAGCTAAAACTGTCAGAAAAAATTGCAAATATCTAACATTGCTATAGAAGAAGATAATTATAAACAACAATAACTTATTTAAACAATAATTTTTGTTAAATTGCATTAATAATTACCTAATTAGGTAAAATGTGGGCACAACTTAAAAGAAAAACAGAACAAAAGCAATTTCTAGCATTATTCAAACATAATATTATTAACGATAATTAAAAATTGTTTAGGTTATTATTTTTGTTAACAATAATTAATTAATACCCCGCTTTAATTGAAAACTGGAGAAAAAGTGAAATTTGTTTATTAAATCACGACTTTCTGTATCTATTCTAACAGAAAAGAGCTAAAAATAATAATAAATTGTTTAAAAAATTTATTTAAACGTACAGTTAACAGTATAATTATATATAGTATATTTTCAGTTTAAAAAGTTTGAAGAAAATTATAATCAGCGCCAAAAATTCTTAAAACCCATTTTTCTATTTATGGGGTTTTTTTTTAAATCCTAGCGAAAATACTTATTTGGGTGATATTTAAAAATTAATATTTTATTCGTATTTTTTGGCTAATAGTAAAGAAAATTTTTACCGAATTGGAAAATTCTCATGTTATAAAATTCCTGAAATTTTATAATATTGCCGAGTTTGAAAATTCTCGAATTATGAAATTTTCGATTAACTGAATTCCTAATTGGAAAATTCCAAATAATTAAATTCCCAAATTCGAACATTTTCGAATACTGAAATTCCTGAATTATAAAATTTCTTTTTAATATTACGGAATTGAAAAATTCTTAACTAATAAAATTTCTAAAACTTTGTTTCAAAAAGTTGAATTCTTAAATTGAATAATTCCAGATTAATTATATTCTCGAATAATGAAATGCCCGCCATGGAAAATTCCCAGATAATAAAATTTTCGAACAGTTTATAATATTAATGAATTGAAAATATCCTATATAATAAACTTACAAAGAGTTTATTCAATAATTAAGAAATTCCCAAATATTAAAATTCCTGAAAGTTTATAATATTGCCGAATTTGAAAATTCTCGAATTCTGAAATTTTCGAATAATTGAATTCCTAATTGGAAAATTCCCGAACAATGATATTCCAGAATTATAAAATTCCCGAATAATAAAATTCCTAAAAGTTTACAATATTGCCGAATTGAAAATATCCCAGATAATAAATTTTCAGATAGTTTACAATATTACTGAATTTGAAAATTCTCGAATAATAAAGTTCCCAAATTATGAAATTCACGCATTGGTAAATTCTCGAAAAATAAAATTCCCAAGCAGTATTTAATATTAACGAATTGGAAAAGTCCTGAAAAATGAATTTTTTAACAGTTTATGATATTAACCAATTAAAAAAATCATAAAAAACGCAATTTCTAGCATTATTTAAACATAATATTATTAATGATAAATAAAAATTACTTAGGCAATTATTTATGTTAAAAATTATTAAATAATGCCTAACTTTAATTGAAAAAAGGAAAAAAAATTACATTTTTTAAATAAAACCACGACTTTCTATCTCTATTCTAACAGAAAATTGTTAAAAACAATGATAAATTGTTTAAACAATCTATGATAACGTATAGTTAACAGTGAAAATTAGTGTTTCATGTAGTATACAATATTTTTATTTTACAAAAAGCAAGAAAATTATAATTACCGCCAAAAACTCATAAAACCCATTTTTCTACTTATGGGGTTTTTTTTGTGACCCTATCACAAACAGACTTATTTGGGTGATATTTAAAAATTAATATTTTATTCTTATTTTGTAGCTTATTATTATTAAAATATTATATATATATTATTATTTATTATATAAATATATTTATATTAAATTTATTAACGATAAATAAAAATGGTTTAGGCAATTATTTTTGCTAAAAATAATTAATTAATACCTCACTTTAATTCAAAACCAGACAAAAAGTAAAATTTTGTTAATAAAACCGCGACTTTATATCTCTATTCTAACAGAAAATTGTTAAAAACAATGATAAATTGTTTAAACAATTTATGTGAACGTATAGTTAACAGTGCAAATTAGTGTTTCATGTAGTATACAATATTTTTATTTTACAAAAAGCAAGAAAATTATAATTACCGCCAAAAACTCA
>JAAAKG020147139.1:0-10522 GCA_010014905.2 Druon quercuslanigerum
GATTTTTTTTTTATTTTCAATTCTTTTTTCGAATAAAACAAAAACTGCATGTCCTATACAAAAGTGATCATACAAAATTTGTAGATTTTTTTGAGGTACTCAATATGGGCCTGCTCATTTTTTTGGTCTCTTGCCTAATTCGACCGCGAAATGCCTTTTTTGATTTTTCATTATTTTTGTGCTATCCTTATTTGACCTTTCGACTTTTCGAACAAATTTAAAGAGTTGTTATGAAAGCATTGTAAGGCTTGCCAAAAGAAACTTTTTTTTGTTCCAGGCTTTTTTTCTTGTATCGTGCGTTGTTTGGCTTAAAATGTCAATTTCCGTTTGTTTTTTTGGGATAATTTTTATTTTATCGAAAAAAGTCAGTTAGATAAATTGTTTGTGCCTCTGAGTACTATGGATAGCCGTACACAGAATTTTCCAATTTCGAAAAAAAATGATCTAAAAATTTTGTTGTGCTTCCAAATAATTTGAATTTTCGAAAAAATTCAAAAAGTTCTTATGATAAGATTGTAAGGCTTCTCAAAAGAAACATTTTTTTGCTTTTGACTTTTCTTTATATCGTGCGTTGTTTGGCCTAAATGATCAATGTTTGTTTGTTTTTATCGACAAAAGTTATGAGGACAAATTGTTCGTGTTCCCGAGAACTATGGATGGTTGTGTATATAATTTTTAAGTATCGAAAAAAAGGATCTGAACATTTTTTTGTGCTTTTGACATTTCGACTTTTCGAAAAAAGTCGAAAAGTTGTTAGGATGATATTGTAAGGCTGCCTAAAAAAAATGTTTGTTGACACTGCCTTTTTCTCATATCAAGCGTGGTTTAGCTTAAAATGTTAATTTTCGTTTGTTTTTTGGGACTTATAAAATGCTATAACGCTGATAATTTTGATTTCATGGACAAAAATTATACGGATAAATTGTTATGGTTTCTAAATACTACGAACAGCCGTAAATAGAATTTTCAAATTTTGAAAAAAATGGTCTCAAAAGTTTTGAAAATGTGCTCACTTTTTGAGTTTTTATCCAAAATAGCTGGTTCACGAACTTTGTTCTTTCTTTTTGGGTCTTGGAAAAGTGAGCCAAGGCAGAATTCAATCTGACCAATCTTCCGAAAGTTATCGTGCCTACACGATACTACAGACTACAGACTACAGACTACAGACAGACAGACAGACGCCTTTGTAAAAATAGTTTTTTCTGACTCGGGAGGTCTCAAAACGTGGAGAATTCATGAAAACCGCGCATGTTAAAGTTTAGAACAAACCAATACCTTCTCCTCAGGATGAGAATTGAGAATGTAAAAATTTGTATTCTGAATTTATGCAATTTGGATTATTAATAATTTTTCATAAAAAATTATAAAAAGAAAAGTGGAACCGATTTTAACTGCTTTTACCTCCTTTGCGTATAAGTTATTTACACATGGGATTTTGTTTTTGATTATAGTTGTTTGTCATCCCACGAACAACTTTAGATAAAATTTACTGTAATTTAGAAAATCATTTTTGAAAAAAATTATCATAAATTTTAATAATACTCTTAAATGTCTTTAGTGTGATTTAAATATTAAAAATTCGGAAATTCGAATAATATTGTTTTCCAATTTGTCACTTGCCAAGTCGAACTCCTTAGTATTGGGCCTTACCATAGTTTACTTTAGGTTTGTGATCAAGTTAAATGGAATTTTTAAATTATTCTTAATAAGAGAACATATATTACACAGTATGAAGTATAGTATGACACTTTAAAGCTATAATAAGCATATGAATTGTAAAGCCCAATATAGACATGATTGACAAGTTCGACTTTATAAACGACTAGTCGGCAAATAATTATCTTAATTCTAAATTTAAGATTTTAAAATTTGAATTAAATTGAAGAAAAAATTTAAAAATACAGTTATAAGTTATAATAATTAGAGTTGGCTGCTTACATGAACAAAAAAATTCTTGGCCATTTTTCGGTTCTTTCACAGTTCACAAAAATGTTTCCCAGGTATTGAGATTCAGTTTGAAATTCAAAAGTTACAGCGGTTGATGCTGAAGAATTGAAGATTTCTTCATTTGAACTAAAACTAAACGACAAAAAAAGCAGCCAAACTTAAAATCTTAATTTTCAACTTTCCAAATCTTCCAAATTAAGGGTTAAAAATGTGCCATTCAAAAACTCCTAATTCAATCGTTTAATTATGAACACGTTTTAAATTGGAAATCTTCAAATTTCAATTATTTTTATTTTAAGGGCTTAAAAGTTGTTCACGCGTGTTACGTGAACTGCTACATTTGAATCTCGTCCTGAATGTAAGACATTCGCATCAGGACATTAAATGCGAATCTGACTTCATTATAAGATTTACGTCACCTCCCGTTTTTGCTGGGGTTCGCCTGTTCAGTTCAAAAATGGCCATCAACGTGATACCAATTCACCTCGTGCAAGATCGCTTCACACAAAATTGTTTAAACACGATCCTCACCTAAAATGTTTATTAGTTGGTTATTATTATTGATAAATTCTAGTGGGTTACTACAATGTTGGTGTTTCTTTGCAAAAGGAACCTTCTCAGCTGTTAGAGCTTCCTGAATCTTTAAATGTTTATTATATAACCGTTCGGTTGTGTGTGATATCCTTTACGCGTAGAAACAGACGGCTTCAAAAACATTAGAAGTCAATAATATCTATTGAGGTCGAAATTGTAATACTCGCCAGAGGATCTGGTGGCTCCTTGCTGGTTACAAGTGACTAGATCTCGCTCGGTTCTGCACAAAGAGTGCAGCCCTGCTAGTGCAGAAGAATTTAAATTTTTACAGATGCAATCAATTTACCTGAAATATTCCAATTTTAGGAATATACATTATATTTGAGCTACAAAATTAATAGCTCTGGTAAAAGTTGCTTGATTGAATGTGAATTTATATTATTCAGAGAACACTTTTGAAAATATACGAGTGTTGAGAAAATGTATTTCTCGTCTCGTAGCGAAAATTTAATATTTAGATTTAAGCAATATCCGAACTTTAGGGACCGCGAATGTTTAAATTAACTGACGACTGTTTCAACTACTGCGACTTCTGAGTCACCATGCAGGTGTATCGGAGAGCGATGCATGAGATGAGTTTGCATGGGTATACGATTGTGTGAGGAGTAGGATCAGCAAGCTTGCGGCCATTTGACCACGAAGAAAACTGGGATGGATGCTGAATGAACCAAAGCAGATCAGTTTTCGACAGTCCAGAGTACGAATAACCAATGAGATAGTTTTGCATCCATTGGACCTTTACGAAAATAACATACTTGAGGCCATACCTTCATCTAGGAAAGTTCCCGCGCAAAATGTGAGCCCGAGTATGGCGGGCCGGCCGCCTTGGATGTTATTTTGTTTGAAAGCAGAGGTTTCATTTCAGACTCAGGCATTAAAAATAGGTAACAGATAGCTTTTTGACAACAATCAAGAAGCCAAACTTCCATTAAGAGTCGACACTTAATAGCAGAGAGCGCCCACACTCGGAAACCTCGGAAAATAACAATTTTAATTTACACATGTCTACCAAAGACCGCGGTACACTGGTGCTCCTCCATTTTTTCTGCGTTAGATTGTGTTTACAACTTCGACTTTGCGCTTGCGTTTTCTGTAGCTGGCAAACATTTCTTCATGAAGACTTCCGTATTTCGATTGGTCCTAAAATGCTAAGAACACAGATTTAGAAGATCTGTAGGAGTCAGCTGTTCGCACAAGAAAACACGTTGCAGTTAGCAGGAAAAGGCTCACGGACGAACCGTCCGCATAGGCACTCATAACGCCAACCAATCGCCTTCATCCTACCATGCTGATGCTGTTCGTGGCGACAGGCTGCATGCGACGTTTACAGCGCACTACAACGGATTTTATGATGCGAACACCTTCAGAAAAGTCGTCGCTTACGTGTTCCATCTTACGGTTGGAACTCATCAGTCGGCTGATACGCGGCGCTACATTCTTCCTGTTCCACAAAAGCAGCGAGTCATGGGGTACCTTTTCACGGATCCCGATTTTAAATTATTGATTAAAATTTGATTGATATTTTACATAAGGTTCCATCTAGGTTTTTAACTAATCAGATTTGCCATAAGGAAAATTAAAGGTACCCTTATATAGAAATGATTAATTAACTGGAAATAAGAATGTTTTCCCGATTAATTTCATGCAAGAAATTAAGATTGATCATTCTTTCGTGTTTCATTGATATTCGAAGAATAATAAACGTATTTTTCATAAAATTAAATATCCCATTTTTAATTTAGCTATTGTGTTGAAACCGCAATATATTTCTACTTTAATCAATATAGTACCTATGCATTAATTTTATTTAAAATAATTTATTTCCCTCCTTCCTTGAAAAATCACCCTATTATCCCTGTTTTGAGAGCTTTTTGGTCGTTAACGTGTATTGAAGTATTAAGTTTGTATGTTTTTTGTTTTATTTTATGCGTTTATCAAATATAATCGAGAAAAAATGTTTGAGCTAAATGTTGGCATTCAGAAATAAATGTCAAATAAAATTGAACAATTGAAGAGTCCGCGGTCTAAATGTTATGTATCAAATAACATCTTTTTCGAAATTGATTTTTTTGTATTTTCGGGAAGATTTTTTTATGTTCAGTTAATATCCAGCAAGCGAAACGGCAAAATTAATTTTAGTTTTTTTATGGATTTTCGAAAATCACCTTTTGGCATCTACAGAACAGGTTCGTGGATTGATTTTCCTTCTCCCTGTAAATTTCTGAAATGTCAGTTCATAGGTTTAGACCCTGGACCCTTTAATTCTTAGAAGACTTACAATTTATGACAATTTAGAATTTACAACTTTATTGTTTATTCAATTCTTTAAATGATCAGCCAATATTTTTTACTGGGCCAGGTTCAGTCCATCCTCAGGTCGGCGATACTCTAATGCGCCCGCCTTCTACAGCGGTTTTTGGGATATATAAGAAAGAAGAGCCAGCTGGAAAAGTTAGATGTTTATTAAAATATAAACCACCTAACAAACCTGATAAAACAGGTAAGTTAAAAATTAACATATAATTTTTTTATTATCAGCCTTTTTTCCTTCTATTTATGAAGTTTTTCATATGAGCGGACCCAAAGGTGGTTAAAGCAAGTACAATATCTACCCCCTCCCAGATCTTGATTCGAATTTTCATTATATACTTCTTAAGTTGAGAAAAACCTTCCTCTGAATCTTTTTGAGTTTCTTCAAATACTTTTTTTACTTGCGAAGTAAAGTTCCTACAGAGTAACATTTTAATATGATCCGATTTAATTGTAGTATAAATAATGTGTCGAGCCGATAAAGAATTTTTAGTTTAATTAAAATATATTTTTTCTTTGAAATTAATAATGACTACATATTTTTCTTACTGGTGCAGGTCAGCGAATAACCCAATATGTTACTGGTGATATACTAAAACGTAATGGATTTCCTATTGGATATTATGTAAAGTACCATAAATTTCGCCCACTTGAACCATTGCTCTTCAACTTGTGGTAAACCAACCGGTAATTTCTGGAAATAAAATGCATTATTCTTTCTAGCCTTTACGTCCCTGTTCCCTTAATTCACCATTCGCTTCGCCAAATTCTTCCTACCGTTCTTTCCACTCGCGTCACTTCTGCAAACCTGATTTGCCCTCCCCTACTTAGGTCCCCCTCCCGTCAATTCATCATTCACCTCGTCAACTTCGTTCTCCTTTTCTTCCCCCTCTTGATACTTCCCAAACTCACATTCCCCCTACTCTTGCTCAGTATCCACGCTTCACTTCCACTCACTGCCTACCTTTTCTTCCGATTATCTCTCCTACTTCTCCTCCACTTATTTCCCATTACTTCCCCCACGCAGTTTATTTCTTGCCTGCATTATAGACTTATATGCAGAGAGGAGACGAGCCCACTATGAAGTTGCGCACTGAGCCTAGGCTGGGGTCCCTCATTGCCAGAGTTGGGTACGTGATTTACTCCACGTAATTTACGCGGTTTTCTACAGTAAGTTACTAGGTAGTTTACGTCCGCAGTTTTATACGTGATTTAAATTACGTGGATGTGGAACTTACAAATATTTTGATGTGTGTCTGACATAAGTACATTACCTCTGCTTGTGGACTGTGGACATGGGCTTGCTGATCGTGCATCAATTACGAGATCCTCTTCTATTGTTTAAAAAAAATTGATGGCAAACCAGTAGTTTTGAGCCTTGTTTCCAATTGTTGTAGAAAATTCAAAAGTTTAAAATAGACAACCGTACGTAGAAAACCTCGACTGACGCATCACTTCGTAACCATGCTTATTATGGAGAACCGCCGCATAGGTGGAAGTGGTGGGAGAGCATCGTATGCGCTCGGCGTGTGCGTGCTCTCCTACCACGTCCCCCATGCGACTGTTCTCCACAACGAAGGAGCCTAGTCTAGGCTCGGTGCGCAATTTTAGACTGGGCTCGTCCGCTCTCTGTTCATATGTTTTGCAACACTAGTTGAGACTAGTGACTACTTAGAGTAAGTTTTAAGTTAAACATTTGCCTGAAGTTTAGAATATTATCTAAAATATGTAATTCTAGTCTCTGTCTGCTCATAGGTTGACAAAACGAAGATCGACCGTCTACGTCATTGGTCCACATAATATGAGATTGATCTTGCCTCGAATCTTGCACACAGCCATTGACAAATAATAATTACGAATATTAAACATTGTTAAATAAATGTATAATGAATGAAAACATTTAGCATGTATCTTTACGCCCGATACATAAAACTTAACGACCGCTGCACATACACTGCACCATGCAAGTGAGAATATGGAGAAAATTATACTTATCTTTTTTAAAAAATTCCATTGCTGGAACCTACAGTCTCCCTTCTGCTAAGTACACTAATTCTTTCTTTGACTTATATTTTAAAATTGTCAAGAATACCAAGAATCCTTAGACTGCTTCGCATACTTCTATTGACGGAAGGTAGGCAAACAGAGTTGTGTTTATCAAGGACGTAAGGCCCTTTGCGGCCGTCTTTCCGAGGACCATTTCGCTGACCCCACCATCTACGAAAATTTAACTTTCTTATGCCCAATTTTTAGAGCAGAATTTGATAAAATCTCTTCAACAAAAATTAGATTTTCTGCAACACCAGAATTACCTGATTTGTAAAAAAACAGTGGCAGGGCAAAGGAAACGTTTCGCTGGCCCGATATTATTGAACATCAACTTAATGTGAGTGCACTATTTTCTTCGAAATTTGTTCAAATTTGTGAAATAAAATTGAACCCTCAAACACTACCCCTCTCCCTGCTGCAAGCATCATGACCGGATCAGCGAAACGTTTTGCTGGTCCCGACATTGTACCAAATCGACTTTATATGGGTGCATCATTTTCATCTTAATTTGTTCAAATTTGTGCCAAACTTTAGAAACTACGCCCTATGCGGCACACGAGATAACAGGAATAGCGAAACTTTACGCCAGCCTCGACATTATCCAAAATCAACTTTATATGGGCGCATCATTTTCTTCGCAATTTCTTCAAATTTTGGCAACAAACTCAACTCATAAAAACTAACCCGCAATGTGGGAAACGCTATGGCGGGCCAGCCAATTATTTCGCCAGCACCGAGGTTGTCCAACGTCAATTTTATATTGGTCTATTATTTTCTTCTTAATTGGCTCAAATTTCTTCAGCAAACTTCAACTCTCAAAGACTACCACCTATGCGGCAAACACCTTGGAGAGGCAAGCGGCACGTTTCGCTGATCCCGACATTATCCAAAATCAAATTTATATGGGCGCATTTTTTCACCTTCATTTGTTCAGATTTGTGTAACAAACTTCAGCCTTAAAAAACTACCCTATGTAATGCAAACGACATAGCAGAGCCAGCGAAATATATTGTCAGCCCTGACATTGTCCGACATCAACTTTATATGGGTGCATCATTTTCATCCTAACTTTTAAAAATTCGTTCAACAAACTAAAAAAAGTAAAAAAAAAGCCTCAAAAAGTACCCCCTATGCGGCAAACACCATGGTGGGCCACCAAAATATTTTACCAGTCCCCATATTGTCCCACTTCAACTGTACATAGGTGCATTAATTTCCTCTTAATTTGTTGAAATTTTTGCAGAAAACTTTAGCCCCAAAAACTGCTTCTTGTTAGCCAAAAGAAATAGGAGGGTATATGGGGTAGTCTCTGCGGGCTGAAATTATTGCACAATTTAGAAAAAATTAACATGAAAATAGTGCGCCTATATAAGTTCATTTTGGGCAATGTCAGGACTGGCCCAGCCATAGTGTTTGTCACATAAGGGATAGTTTTTAAGGGTTTAAATGAATACACAAATTGGAAAAAATTAAGAAGAACTTGATGATCCTATGTAAACATGATTTTATACAATGGCGGGGATGGTGTATTATTTGGCTGTTCCCGTCATTGTGTTTCTGCATAGGGGGTAGTTTTTAGGGGTTGAACTTTGTTGCGCATAATGTACACATATCATGGCGAAAATAATGCGCCCATATAAATTTGATTCTGGATAATTTCGAGGCAAGTAAAACGTTTCGCTAGCCCCGCCAATGTTCTTTTGAGAAATAAAGTACTTTCGGTGCTGCACAAATTCTAATTTTGGTTGAACAAATTTGAACAAATGCTGCACAAAATATTTGCCCAAAAAAAGTGAAATATCTTGTGAGTGGTGGGGGCAGCGAAAGGGTCTTGTTTTTACGCCCTTGATACACAATATACTATTAAGTTATTGTTATTCCAAAAAGTAAAAGTAAATTAAATGTGCAACAAAAGAAATAAGTTTTCAATCAACAATATGAATTTTTAACTAACAAGATTAACTTTTTACCAGAAAATACGAATTTATTCTTAACCAAATAGTTCTAGTTGCAACAAGAGAAGACAAAATTTTTAATACAAATTGGTGTAGTTAAATGTCCATTGAAGACAATTTTAAACGTAGAGAAACTTATGATTAAAAAATAGAATTATCAGCAACAACAAAAAGCGAATTTTTACAAAGAAGTTCAACTTCTTTTTTTCTTGACTTTCCACTCAAACTCAAACTGAATTAATAGAGAAAACAGGGGATTGCACTATTGTGGATTGCAAATTAATATTTTCGGTTGAATATTGAACCTGTTCTTGATAATAAATTCAACTACACTTTGTTAAAAGTTAAACCACTTTGTTAAACATTCATTTTTTTATTTGAATATTTATCAATATAGTTAAAAAAATCTTCTTTTTTGATAAAAATTGAACTATTTTATCGAAAATTCATTTTTTTTGCAAATCAATTTTTTAAATAAAAAATTGCATTCTTGAGCTGAAATTTAAGTATTTAAACTTGTATTACAAAAATATTAACTATTACATTTTTTGTTAAAAATTTGTCTTCTGTAAAAGTGAAGAAGTATTCTTTTAAAAAGTAAAGTTCAATATTTGTATAAGAAATTGACATTTTTTAAAACAAATTCAATGTTTTTAAATGCAAAAAAATATTTCTGGAATATATATTTTCAAACAATTATTTCAGCAAAACAATCACTAATGTTCGTTTTGCCGTCCGCAAGAAGAAATTTTAATTTTGTTCTAACATTAAATTTTCATTGATAATAACTTTTGCGCTGAAGTCTCGTTCACGTACGCGCGTCCGTTTATATCGCGCTCCTGATTGATCCAGCCTAAATAATTTATAACTCAAAAACTAAAACTTTAACTAATTTTCGGAAAAGGAATTTTCTATTAATAATTTTTATTTCTATACAGCTATATAAGTTCGGAGAGTCAAATCTAGGCCACTCTTTATATCACTGTATTTCATAGAATGCAACTATATATAATACTTATGAAATATTCATTATTAAATATTTTTTTAAAAATAAATTTAACATTCTTTCAATATCAATGATACGCCAAAGAATGATGAGTATTAGTGTCAAGAAATATACTAATCGGGAACATTATTATTTTCAGTTCATTAAACAATGGCTTAACCGACGCAAAGTTTAATAATCTTTCAAAACTTTTTTTAATCTTTTTTTTTTAAATTCATCTAATTTGTGAAAACTTTTTTTTAATTTAACTGTTTTAATAAAAATACAATGTATCTCTACTTTACATCGTAAACGTTCTATATACAAACTTCACGGAGGTTCCATCTATTGCCGGTAACAACTTATCGACGAGTGGCATATTACAATTAATACATTATCATTTTTAGGTTATTTACCGGTCCCTGTTTTATCGACACGTAGCCTGGAGCCTAACCCTCGGTGGCGTAAGGAACCGAGACATTGTAGGATTTGCTTGGTTGTGGTCATGATGCGCCAAATAGTAATATTTAATTATCTGACTCCATTAATCAAAGGTAAGTGCTCCTACAAAGGCACGAGCGTTTTTGGGTTGAAGAAATTGACTCACTACACGGAGAAAAATGGATGTTTAAATGTAGATGTTCAAAGGGTAAGATGGTCTCACCTAACATGCAGATGTTCA
>JAAAKG020147140.1:0-10522 GCA_010014905.2 Druon quercuslanigerum
GGGTGTGGGAGGTGTGTTAAGGAATAGGAAGAAGGTGAAAGAAAAAAAATGTAAACCCTTAGGGGACACATTAGAAGTTTCCACTAATAGAATAGAATACTAACAACCTAGAGGCATGCGACTAACACAGCAGAGTTAAATAAACTCAAGCAACAAAACGAACCGAAATAAGCGTAACCAACACATCTAATTTAAAAGAAGTAAGCAACAAAACCAATCCAACCTGAATAAACTTAAGCATCACAACCTAACCTCGTAATCAAAGAAACTAAGATACCCAATCCAATTGGATTGGTTAACCCAAGCGAACGTAACTAAGATACCAAATCCTTCTCAAATTAAGGTAAGCCACAGAACAAAGCTAAAGAAACCAATCAGCACGAACCAACCAAAAAGATTGATTGTCGTTTTTAACTTTTATTTGGAAGCACATTCATTGAAAAATCAGTAATCTCATTTTTCGCAAATGCATCGCCATTTGGCACAAAGCGGAAACAATTTTACAAATAAAAATAACCTTTTTTTTAAAGAAGAATCTGAATCTGCAATAAAAAGTATATGTCCTGATCAAACAATTTAAGTTACCCCCTCTTGCGCTTACAGGGTAGGGTATTGGGTACATTTTTGCTGATTTGATTTTCTCCCTCAAAAATGGAAAGTTTTTATACGATCATTTTTCCCCTGGATGCGTATTTCTTGAGATGTTTCCATTTTTGAGGATAATCAGCGAAAGTACTATTAAAATCACTGCTGACTGTGAAACTAGAATACTTGTACAAAAATAGATCGAGAAACTTTTTTGAAAAACTGTTAAAAAGCTTGTCAAATTACGCGAGAATACACAGCGTAAGAAATTTATGACAAATGCAAGAATTTCTTTAATTTTGTACCTCGACTTCAATTTGTGGCATGACCTAGGAAAGTCGTAGCAAAAATCTTAAATTCATACCAATTAGTCGTTAAAGTCTTGTCCTTAAGTTCATAAAACTAAAAAAGTCTTCACGGGTTCTCGAGATGCGACTAAAAATCTCCAAGCGGGTCGGCGCCGAATATCAGTGGCTATTTTTGAAGTTGATCGTGATTAACTTGATTCTAAGATTTCACAGCTTACGTCCTGTCAATTTCAGTTTATTTTCCATTAATATACTTAGTCACAAAACGTGCTGAAGTTAAGAAACAAAATCTGAGGAATTCTCAGTGACCACTGCTCTCACGGTCGAAAACATTGATCGACAATCACACATTTAAACTTGAAATTTGAGGCTTGTACATTTTCTGTTGTATCTCTGGAAATTGTTAAAATTTTTTTTACTTATATTGGCTTAAATGAAACATAACACTTCAGAGGATAAGTGGCACAAATTTTATATTTTTGCTACAACTTTCTTCGGTCATTCCACAAGTTAATTTCAGGGTACAATCGTGCAAATTAATAAGTTTGTTAATGATCTTTTAGAAAAGTTTCTCGCTTTATTTTTGAACAAGTAATCATAAATAAGATCAGCTAAGCACTACTGGCCCACGCAATTTCTTAGAGGGCAGGGAGAAACGCTTGTGACTCTTGCCTCTGAAGAGCTGCAGTGGGCGAGTACTCAGTCGACTATATTGCGCAATATTATGCATTCCAATTGAAAACGCTAGGCGTTCCAGATTGTAAACATTTGGATCCCCCGAACTGTGACCAAAGCTATTTGGAGGCGAACCCCGACACTGGCCTAGAATCGAGATGTTGGTGTACTCTCGACGATTGTACCGACAATTTCCCATGGCATTAGGGTGGTCCAAAAAATGCTTTTTGAGCTACAGGTCAAGACACCCCTCCACAAGCCCACCTCCTACCTCCTTGTAGCGCCTCAAATATGGCCCAAAAATCAAAATACGTCATTTTTATGCATTATTGTTACTTTTGAGCAATTTCTGTCGTCTTTTTTGTACAAATAATTACGAATAGACAATTTGAATATCTACCATGATCTTTAAACAATTTTTAATTGATTAAAGAAATGTAAATTATATAAACAATTATTTATTCCCAAAAAATGTAGAAAAATAATTGTATTTCTGATTGAAATGTAAAAGTTTGTCATTCTTTAAAGGAATATTACGTCTAAAAACATTCTGTAAATATTTAAATAATTATTTATTGTCTATTTTTAAAATTTATAAAAATTGTGCCAGAGATATAACTTTCTATTTACACTAGTATCATATGCTACGTTTTTTTTAATAATCACATAATTTTGATGCATTTCTTTTAATGTTTAATAAATTTCTATTTGTTTAAACAATCCTTATTTGCTTAGGCAGTTTTTTTCAATACCTAAAAAACTGAAATAAAATAGAACAAATACAAATATTTTTCTGACTGTTTAGTGTATAGAAAGAATACATTTACCACTTTTTAACTGTTTAAAGAAATATAATTTTTTTAAATAATTACTTTTCTAAAAAATACTTTGAACATCGTAATTTCTTGTATGTCCTCTATTTTGCTTCATTTTTTTTAATAAATATAAATGTGTTAAACATTAGAAGAAATGTAAAAAAATTATATAATAATTAACAATAAGTAGCATAGGATACAAATTGGAAAAAATTGGACATATCTGTCTCAATTTTTATAAATTCGGGAATAGACAATAATTAATGGCCTAAATAATTACGTGATGTTTTTTAGAATAATTAACTACTCCAAACAATGACAAAATATTACATTTCAATCAGAAAATTCTATTATTTCTTTCATTTTTAAGAATAAATAATTGTTAACATAATTTACATTTACCTAAACAATTGAACATTGTTTAAAAAGTCATGATAAACATTCAAATTGTCCATTTGTAATTATCTGTATGAAAAAAGATACGAAAATTCCTACAAAGTAAAAATAATACGTTAAAGATGTAGTTCTTTGACTTTTTGGTCATATTTGACTTTACTTCTCACCTTTCTCACACTTCTCTTAAATTCCTAAGAAATTTGGCACGTTTCGAATAAACCCTGAAAAATGAGTTTAATTTTTCGATAATTCCACATTTTCCCATGATAACTGAATGAGATTTTAAAAAACCCGGTGGCACATGCTAATCCTTGAATTTCGAAAAAAATTACGCATTATCTTTCTCCGGAAATTAAACATTGGGGGGGAGACGTCTCCTGCCTCATTAAGTGAAAAAAAATATGTTATAAATTTTTGGACCACACTAGTATACATACAAACATATATACATATATACACGCATATATATATATTAACAGGATTATAAATATTAAATAAATGTTATCTTTATGTGATGCTTTATGATTCCTTTATTTTCTTAAAATAATTAAAATATAAAAAGAAGGAAAAGGTTTAACAATTCAATCAGTTTAATTTTTATGTATAAAATAGTGCATATTTTTAGTTTTATGGACTCATAGTTTGTATTAATAGTCTGCAATTAATGATTAATTATTAGATTAATACTGGTTACTTCAAGATGTTTGCAATTTTATCAGAAAGTCTATCCAACACCAGGAAAGCAATGGTAATTTTAATAATTAACATGTTTCATATTACTTTCATTATCATAAGTCGTGAATACAAGACCATGAATTTTTAATGTCCACACTGTTTTAATAATTGATGAATAGTTAAGTGTAAAAGGTGATTATATAATTCATTTAATATATTTTATTGTACCCATATTTAAAAAAATAAATAACTGTAGGCTACACTTTGTTAAAATAGGTCAAGCAAAATTTTGAAATATTGACTTACTTTATAGTTAAATATAGATAATAAAAATTTACGTTCTGGAAAGACTCAACTATTTCTTCAAATACTGACGTTCAAAAACTGCCTAGAAAGTTTATTCTTTAGCTGCTTTTAAGGTTTTAAAGAAACACTCTCAAGTTATGTTTCCTAACATCTCTTTATTTCCGAATATGTCATCGCTTCTGGTATAGACATTGAAGAGAAAAGGCCACTTAGTCATGCATAATTAAAAAATATTGCCGTTAAAGATTTAAGAACATCTTTTTTGCAAAATCCAAAATACGCAAATGATTCGATGATCCGAAAAGGATAACACTGAATTCTAATTCTATTTCAAATACTGATCTAGTATTGCATCGTAATTTTTTTCTTCAATTTCTTGTTTTATCAAGATACGACTTTATTCTAGAAGTCCGCAATACATGAAATGTCCATTTTCAATTTAATGCTGTAACTTGCAAAATACTTCCTCTATATTAGGTGTACTAAAATGCTTGGAATTTCAAGAAATTTCTATCAGTATAACTGGGGCAGAAAAATCCACAGAGTACAGAAAAAACGAGTATAACAGGTATCTACCTCGTCTAGGTTCATCTAAAAAGACCAAGTTTGTGAAGTTAGCTTATGTTTTCATTTTCTCTCCAGAATGTATGCAGAATAAATATAACGGAGATTCAGCGGAAGGTGAATTTACATTTGAAAAAATGGTGTGTCGCACATGCGGCGTATAGTTCGTACAGTCGCATACAACACGATTTACCAACGACCAGATTACTAACACGTAGGTCGTCGTAGCTTAGGCGCGGTTCTTGCGTAATGCAAAAGTGAACGAGTTACTTGCTCATTACACCAACACGTAGACTCAGACACACCAATATACGAGAAACACTTATTCTCACCAACTGAAGAGTTTCCTTATACAAACGCGCTAATTTTCGCTAAGGCGCGTGCTTTGACCTTAGCCTCATCATCGTTCCCAAGATTCGCAACGTGCTGACCTCTTCTCTACATTGCATTGATCAGTATTTTCTTCATGCTTATATGCGATCCTTATCTTACGAGAGATGGTAAATATTCATCAGATGCTGGGAAGTGAATATTTTTGATCAATAATAAAAACGTCGGAAACTCTGTCTACATGCAGAATCTTCTTTCTCGAAAAAATACTAACTACAATGGAGGGATAAATATGATAATTCGTGTATTTAATTCAGTAATAGTGAGTTATGTTATTTCAATATGGCATTTTCATCTTTATGAAAAGCAGTTTTTAATAGTTTTCGTAATAAAAAAATGTAAAGGAATTATCAAACTTTACAAAAGGAATGAAAGTATTTAGTTTATAATACGTAAATTATTATTTTGTAATTTTGGTGAAACAAGGAGCAACCGGCGTAAAGTGGGACAACACAATAAAAAAAAGGATCAATTTTCTTGTATAGCATTTTGCTCCAATGATCATTTGACTCTCGAGATCATAATTATCTATCCATTCGAATCAATTTGATCTTATTTTTTGGTTCATTTTTCAAACTAAACAAGATGGTCGCCAATCCTTGGCATCGGCGTCAAAATGACATAACCTAAAAATGACACTTAACAGGTGATACATTGCAATACAAGATTTTGTTATTCTTTTAACTTTTCAAGTACACTATCCGATTAGAAACCATGAAAAGCTTTCACATAAGCTAAAGTACTGTAAGAACGTCAGCCATTGTGGTTTGATATCATACATGATCCCGAATCAAATCATTATGATTTCAGCAGTCGATCATTTACTCCGGTCGATCAAAATGCTATTGAATTCGGTATAATTTTTTTTGCGTATCAAAATGATATTGATTTCCGTATCATTTTGAACACTTTTTTTTCTGTGAAAATAATGAAAAAAAGGTTCAAACTACCATCGCAGGTAGATTTTTTAAATTGATTTCAAGCTTTTTTCAAGATGAGTCAAAAACGTTAAAAATATGATTACCTACGTTGTTACAAGATCACTTGAGGCCGACTTAAAGAAATTTATTTTATTTATCTCATTCAAACATGAAATTGATGAAAATGTTAAAATTTAAGATAGTGAGGTCTTTTTGAAACGAATATAATTAAAACTGATTGATATTAGTCTGCATTCGATACATAACAGTTCACGAATTATCACTTGATAGACATTTATAAATAAATAATTTTTTACTCAAAATTGGATAGTTATTTAGCGATTTTGGTTTTCACTCTAATTTCAATTAAGATTTAAACAATAACCTTATAATACTTAATAACTTATAATACTTAAATACCTTATAATGATAATTAAGTTTTTAGTTTGAGCAATGTTTGAGTTTTTACGTACTCTTTTTTAACGCATTGTATTTGACTTGTCACCTATGCTTGAGTAAATTAACTATGGCTAAACCATTTTTTTATTGACGTTGACTTAATATTGGGAAGCAAAACAATGCACTTATAAAAAAAGTACGGTAAGCAATAGTAATTAAAATTCTTTTTAACTGAAGTGTCTAATTTTATATTTTTGGTACATAATCCATCGCTTTTTTTTTAACGAAAATGTTTTTTAACATTTATCTTTTTGCATAAAAATTTGGTCCTTTATGATTAAAAATTCATCTTTTGCTACAAAAGTCGTTATTTTTTGGTTTAGAATAAATTTTTTGTTTTTGAAAAAATTGACTTTCATATTTTTGGTTCAGACTTGGTGTCCTTTTGTTTCAAAATTTGACTGCTTGGTTAAAAAGTCATATTTTTTGGTGAAAAGTTAATTATTTTTAGTTGAAAAATGTACTACTATATTTTTTTTTGTTCGGAAGTGATCTCTTCCGATTAAAAATAATACCATTTAATGGAAAATGTAATTATTCTTTTAGAAATTAAAATATTTTGTTAAAAAGTTGTGTTTATAAATCAAATTTAATTCTTTTTACTCCAAAAGTTTACTTATATTTTTTAGTTTCAGAATTCATCTCTTCTACTTTAAAACTCTATTATTTGATTGAAAATTTTTTATTTGATAAAAAAAGCAATCTTTTTTATTGAATACTCATCTGCTCTCTTTGAAAGTCATCTTTTTTATCCAAAATTTATCTGTTTTGTTAAAAATTCGCCTTTTTGCAAATAAAATCTGGTTTTTTGGATTGAAAATTTACCTTTGGGAATAGTCATTTTTTTCAATTGATCTTTGATAGTTGAAATGTAACTGTTATTAGTTTAAAATCTCTTTTGGATAAAACTTTTATTATTTAGTCGCAAATTCAATTATTCTTGTAAAGATTCAATCATTTTCTTGAAAATTCATCTTTTTTGGACGAAAATTTCACCGTTTTACCGCAGGGTTTTTGGATATAAAATTCATCCATTTATATTGAAGTTATAACTTTTATTAAACATATAATATTCTGTGTTTGAGAATTTATGCTTTAAGGTTCAACATTCAAGCTTTATTATTTTTTTTCAAATTTATCTCTTTTGCTTGAAAGTTTACCTATTTGGTTAAACATTGATTAATTTTTTCATTTATCATATATTTATTTTTTATTTTTATAATTTGTAAAATATGCAATGTAAATTATCATAAATGCCAATACAGACATTATCATGGAGTTCTAAAATATTTAAGTCTTTCAGAAATGTATATAACAAACCAAGTACATAGTATGATGAGAATAATATTAAGAACGCTTAAAAGTAATCTGGGGAAAATGTGATTCGTGACCTGAAATACTGAGAAATAACCTTAAATCATTGCGCAGTTCCCTCTCGACTATACTACAAACTTTTGTAAATATCGAAATCTTTTGCAGATATAAATAGAATATTTTAGTTTCTTTTTGAAAATTTTGTAATGCTTCTAATAGCTTCAAAATACTATGATAAAATAATAATCTAATATAAACCCCTCCACATTGCAAAGTACACGGGAAAAATTAATTATTGAAATTGTACTTGACTGTCAAGTGTTTAGGATAGGCCAAACATTTCTAACAAATTCGCATAAAGTTTATTATGAGGTTCAAGATAGCGTTAGAAATATTTAAAGAGTCTGCAAACTTATTTTTCCCTGTCCAAATAGAACAATTAAATATACTGTGGTTTTTGAGAAATAGTGCGGCAAAAGGTTTCTCCGTGTAAGCAATTGATTCTATTCATAAAAGTTCTGACAGGCGAACCATGTGAGAGTTATTCTCTTCCACCTCCACTGTCTTTTCTATCGTTTACATTTTATAACAACCACGCCAGTCCTCGATTGCCTACATAATGATATTTATGCACGTATGTACTTGTAGAGAGTAACTGTATGTGAACCCTCTCGCGGTTTGCGTTTCATTTACATAATGTTGCCGATGCAGGAAACGCCGGCTCGCGGTCGCACTTTTGTGGCACCGCAAGTTTATTAACCTCGAAAATTACTGTACATGCTAACTTTGGTAGTTCTGTTCAGCAATACGATCCAATTTCAATGCGCAATGCTAGGTGCGAGGTCTTTCAATTTTATTTAGAATTCAATCAAGTTTCACTGTGATGTAATTATCATTGTGGCTATATCTACAATTACTCTTGCAAATTTAAAAATTGAAAATAAAGAATGACAAAAGTACAAATTGAAGTATTCTCAAATTAATAAAGTCTTCACTGAAAAAAACTCTTCGAACAAAGAAATACAGCTAAATTATTTCATTACTTTCAGATAGATTCAGAAAAATGTTTGGATCAACTAGACATTTATTGAACCTCGAATTTTTTCGAGACCAATAAGCTTTCTTTGAATTCAAACTTCGTGTGTTTTAATTAAATATATTTTGCGTGAATTAAACAACTAATTGTTTAGATGATTTTTAAATTTTGTAGGTGCCATATCGAAAAAAAGAATTTGGCTGATTCAAATATTTTTCTGAGTGCATGGAAAACATTTATTTAATTAATCTGAATATTTGATCTAAGACAGAAAACGCATGTATTAAGCGATAGTAATTAAATGTAAAAGATACTTCTTCATTCAAGCAGAGTATTAATTGATTTATATAAAAGCTGTGTTTCCTTTAATAAATGAAAAGAAGTTATTCTTGTCAGATATGCATTTCTCGTTAAGTCAATAAATACATTTTTGAAATTACTCCATACACAATTTATCCAAAAAATATTTTTGTGAAATGTGTGCTTTTTACCGAGTATCGGTTCGGGATTGCTTGTTCAGTCTATAAATTAGCCACAAATTGTCACCATAATTATAATCTAAGAATATGTGATAATCGCTGATGCAATTTTTTGTTTAATGTTTAAAAATGTTGTTTAAAAAACATTTGATTGTCGAAAGGAAATATTTATTTTATCTGAAAGTATGCTCATTTGAATCGACGACTCATGCACTTGATTCAAAAAAAACTTTTAGTCCGAATCATATTTACTTGCAACTAATAATTAATTCTTAAACTCACGCTATACTTTTTTTTGACATTAAGGAACTCATCAAACATATCAAATAATTATTTCTTATAGTAAATAATAGATCTATATCGCTCAACGAATATTTCATAGTATCAAATAAACACTTCTTCGCCATAAAATTTTCTAATGGCCGAACTTGAATCAAAGCTCTATTTTCTGACATTCACGTAGGTAGGATATTTAAAAATAAAACTTCAAATTTAAAGAATTTTCTACCAAAATCAGCTAACAGAAATATGCAGAAATCAGCTTTAAGCAACCTTTGATAGAATATGGTGAAAATTTGTAACTTAATTTCAAAACTTTATGAAATAATGCGCATTAAAATTAATAAAGGATTTTAAAATGCAAAAAATGTTACTCTAGCTTCATTCAATGGGTTTAACATTTAAAATGCTTCATTTTAAATGCTAACTGAGTTTAAAATATTTTTACAAAGAAAGAAGATAGCCTTGAATAAATAAAATATTTGTATGCATATGTATATATGAATGTGCTTGATTAAAGAAATTCAGCTTTCTTTACTTAATTAATTTCTATGTCAGTAACGGTTTAAAAAAAATTGTATCAAGAAATTATTGTTCTGTTTTTCTGTGTTGCAATATTTTCTTCATACAATCCTAACTTTTTTGCGTGTAAGATGAATTTATTTCAAGCTTTCATTTTTACATTGTAGATGTGTAAAGCGTACTGTGTGTGATTTAAGATGACATTTTTAACAATAATGATTAAAAATTATGAAAACAAAACGCAGACTTGCATAGGCTCATAAAGTACAATCCTGCAGCAATTATTCAGTGCTTCGTTTACCGACTTTCATGGAACATTAATTCAATAATGCGCAACCAATAATTCACGATTATACAATGTAAAATTACTCACGCATATCTCTGATGTAATGTGTTTACTCTCCCCTTAGAGAAATCAAAATTTTCTAAATTCTCATCCTCATTTCGGTCTTTATAAATCTTCTTAAAGACCTCTGAATGGAAAAATTAGACATACTCATAATTATATATTTCTTAACTATTTCTGTATTAAAACAAGAAATTTCGGATTTTTTTCCCATATTAAAAAGAAACATAATTTAATATTAAATTGGTAAGGTAAATGTTGTCCACGATACAAAATTAAATTCGCCGTCATTTTTAGAGTGAAAAAAATTACCCACATAAAAAAGTTTGTCGTAATATATACATACACACATATATATATATATATATATATATATATATATATATATATATATATATATTTATTTATTTATTTATTTATTTTTATATATTTTTTTTCTTTAAACCTTTTATA
>JAAAKG020147142.1:0-10521 GCA_010014905.2 Druon quercuslanigerum
ATCCCGATTTCCAATGCTCCACTTCATGTAGCTCCAGCTTGCCTCTGCTCCTTTTTGTTGCTGTCTTTTAACTTTTCCAATTATCCATTCCTGCACCTCGATTTCTCTGGTAATTAGATCGTCGACTACCGTGACGCTTGTGCCTTTCAGCCGCTTTTTGCCCCTCATTAATTTAACTTTTTCCTCCCATGAGGATAACCTCAGTAGGACACCCCCTCCGATTATTCTCGTTTCTTTAAAGTTAATTTTTTTTCTTGTCAGCTTCCAGAGAACCATCTGCATTTCGCTGGCCATCGTGCGACCTCCTGTGGTTCTAAAGCCCCCCACTTTTATCCAGTTTTTCCTTTTTCTTTCTCTCTTCTAATTCCCACACTAGTTCTCTAGCTGAAAGTCTTTCCGGAATCGCTGAATCTTTGTTATCACTGCTGTTGTTCAATTCCTCTTCCTTGTCAAACTCTAAAGATTGATTGTCATTCTCTCTTACTGTCCCACTCCCCACCTCCCAATTGTTTCTGTCCAAATTTTCCTGTGTCCCCTCCCCCTGTTGCTTATCTGGATGTCCCCCTTTGCACTGAAGGTTCTTTACTTTGCTGCTTATTTTCTTTGAATCCTCTGTTTGATTTTCCAGCCTAGCGATTCTTTCTCTTAGCTTGGCATTTTCCTCCTGCCATTTGACTTCTCTTTCTCTTGACCTAGATAGAGCTGTCATTGTTGCTTCCTCCCTTAGGCCCCTTTCCTCATCTTCTTCTTGATCTAATTTCTCTTTCCCCTCATATTCCAGGATTTCACTTAATTCCCTTTTCAAAAATTCACCAAGTCCACACTTTAAAAATGCCTCTAATTCCCTTTTACCTTTTTTTTCCCACCAAGAGTCTAAAATTCGAAATAAGTTTTCCTCTAAGACATTCCCGTTTCCTTGTTTTTCTGGGGCTTCATCTTTTCCTTCACACAGGATTTCCGTTATGAAGGAGACGGTCTCGTCACCCGATTCTTCAGAAGACTTATTCCCATCCTTCTTATCCTCAGATGTTATATTAGGAGAACGTGATAGTGTCTTAATTTTTTCCCTCTCGTTATTAGCATCTACCCTTTCTTTCTTTCGCGAAGCTAGGAACTTATCCAAACTTCCGGTGGCTTTGCTAGTTCGCTGTTTTTCGAGTTCTTGTTTGCTAGGCCTCCCTCGTCCTCTCTTCTTGGCTGGTGTTTCGCCGATGCGGGGTTCTTGTTGACTGGTGTGATTGCCATACTCTCCGCTAGAGGCGTTGTTGGTATATCCCTCTCCATCAACCGGTTCCGGTTCCTGGACTGCGTGAACCAATACACTATCCGATTTTTCCCTCTCACCGAACATAACCTCACCATTCTTCATGGCTTTTCCAGCTCACTTTGTACCTCACTCCGAAAACCAAAAATCCAGACAACACTCTCCCGTAGACTTTATAAGTAGATCTTGCGAACAAAATGCGAATTCGACTTATCCGCGACTGTTTGCTGCCAAAACCGCGACAATTCCCTTCAATAGCACGCGTTACGCGTTCGACTCGCTCAAGCACCAAACCGGAAGTCTTGAAAATATATATATTTTAGTAGAAATTTTCTTTGGATTCAAACTTTTACCATTATCTATTGGGTTGGAAAATAATGGTGCTCAATTGAAAATTCAAATAATTATTTGTTTATGAAAAATGCATATTTTTTAGTTGAAAATTTGACTAATTGTTTCAAAGCTCAAGTTTAAAAAAATTCATGTTTTTGGGTGGTAAATAAATTATAGTTGTTATAATCATAAGTGACAATTTAATTTTATATTTTATATTTTATATTAATGTTATTAATTTTATACTTATTATACTTTTTTTTATCTAAAATTTAAACATTTTTTAGTGGTAATCTTTCAAATGTTATATTTTTCCTTGATATTTTTTTAGTATGACTATACTTGGTATAAAGTTGAAATACTGCCTTTTTAAATTATTTTTTTGAGCAGAACATTAATTTGTTTGGTTGAAAATTTAACTAATTTTGTCGAAAATTATTTTTCTCATTGTTTAAAAAAAAATTTTTAATTGAACTTTAACTGCTAAAGTTCTTGAAAATATGTCTTGTTTAGTAGAAAACTTCTTTTGAATCAAAATTTTACCCTTATCTTTTGGGCTGGAAAATAATCGTTCTTAATTGAAAATTCAAATATTAATTTGTTTATGAAAAATTACTTGGTAGAAAGTGAAACTACTTTCTTTTTAAATTATTTTTTTTAATTTCACTTTAATTTATTTTGTTGAAAATTATTTTTTTTAATCAATAATTTTTAAAGTAAACTTTAACTGCTTAAATTGTTAAAAATATGTCTATTTAGTAAAACAAATTTATTGTAAATTGTATCATTAAATTTTGGATTAGATGAAAAATTAATATTTTTTTGGTGAAAATTTAACTAGTTGTTTAAAAATTTAACTATTATTAAATTCATGTTGTTCGGACCTAAACAACTTTTACTTTTTATAATCATGAATCAAATTTTAATTTTTTCATAATAATTAATATACTATTTTTTTTATCTTAAGTTTAAACATTTTTTGGTTGAAACATTTCAAATGATATATTCCTTCTTAAAATTTTCTTTTGTTAAAAATTATGTTTCTTATTGCTTAAAAATAATTTTCTGGACTGTTTTTTAATTACTTGAATTCTTGATAATTCGTCTCTTTTAGTAATTGTTTTTTATTCAAAATTGTACCATTATCTTTTGGGTTCGAAAATAATCATTCTAAATTGAAAATTCAAATATTAATTTGTTTATGAAAAATTCATCTTTTTGATTGAAAATTTAAATAATTGGTTAAAAGTTCGAATTAAAAAAAAATTCACCTCATTGGGAGGTAAATAAATTTTAGTTGTTATAATCATGAGTGACATTTTAATTTTTTTATGTTAATTATTATACTTCTTTTATCTAAAATTTAAACATTTTTTGATTAAAATAATTCATATTTTATATTTCCCCCTGAAAAAATTTTTAATTAAACTATACTTAGAAGAAAGTTAAACTACTTTTTTTTAATTAATTTTTTTAACTGAACATTAATTTTTTTGGTTAAAAATTTAACGGATTTGGCAAAAATGATTTTTTTTTGTTTAAAAAAATTTTTTTAACTGAACTTCAAGTGCTTAAATTGTTAAAAATATGTTTTTGTCAGTAGAAAATTTCTTTTGATTAAAAGTTTTACCATTATCTTAAGGTTGAAAAATAATCGTTCTTAATTGAAAATTCAAATATTAAATTTTGTATGAAAAATTGATCTTTTTGGTTGAAAATTTAAATAATTAAGTAAAAGTTCAAGTTAAAAAACATTCATGTTGTTGGGATGTAAATAATATTCAGTTTCTATAATCATGAGTGACATTATAATTTTTTTATATTAATTATTATACTCTTTTTCATCTTAAATTTAAACATTTTTTGGTGGAAACATTTCAAATGTTATATTTCTCCTTACAAATTTTTTAAATTAAACTATACTTGTTAAAAAGTTAAACTACTTTTTTTTAAATAATTTTTTTAGTTGAAAATTAATTTCTTTGGTTGAATATTTAACTAATTTGTCGAAAACTACTTTTCTTTGTGTAATAAAATAATTTTCAAACTGAACTTTAACTAATTAAATTCTTGAAAATATGTCTATTTTACTAGAAAATTTCTTTTGATTCCAAATTTTACCATTAACTTTTGGGTTGGAAAATAATCGTTCTTAACTGAAAACTTAAATATTCATTTGTTTATGATAAATTCATCTTTTTTGGTTAAAAATTTAACTAATTGTTTGAAATTTTATTTTTTAAAATTAATTATTCTACTTTTTTTATCTAAAATTTAAATATTTTTTGGCGGTAATATTTCAAATGTTATATTTCTCCTTGAAATTTTCTAAAATTAGACTATACTTGGTATAAAGTTGAACCATTTTATTTTAAATTAATTTTTTAGCTGTACATTAATTCCTTTGGTTGAAAATTTAACTAATTTGGCAAAAATTTTATTTTTTTTTGTTTAAACAAATAATATTTAAAGCGAACTGTAACTGCTTAAATTGTTGAAAATATTTCTTTTTTAGTAGAAAATTTATTTTGATTCAAAATTGTACCATTATCTTTTGGGTTGGAAAATAATCGATCTTAATTAAAAATTCAAATATTAATTTGTTTATAAAAATTTCATCTTTTTTGGTTGAAAATTTAACTAATTGTTTAAAATTTAAAGTTTAAAATAAACTCTTGTTGTCGGGAGGTAAATAAATTTTAGTTGCTATAATCATGAGTTACATTTTATTTTTTTTTTTTATATTCATTATCATATATTTTTTATATAAAATTTAAAAATTATTTGGTTAAAATATTTTAAATGTTATATTTCTCCTTGACATTAAAAATAAATAAATAAATTAACTATAATAAACTTATACTTGGTGGAAAGTTCAAGTACTTTTTTTTAAATTAATTTTTTAGCTCAACATTAATTTCTTTGGTTGAAAAATTGATTAATTTGTTGAAAATTATTTTTCTTTTTGTTTAAAAAAATAATTTTTAACCTAAACTTTAACTGCTTAAATTGTTGAAAATATTTCTTTAGTAGTAAAAATTTTTTTTTTTATTCAAAATTTTACAATTATCTTTTGGGCTGGGAAAAATGGTTCTTAACTGAAAATTTAAATATTACATTTTTTATAAAAAATTTATCTTCTTTGTTTGAAAATTTAACTAATTGGTTAAAAGTTAAAGTTAAAAGAATTTATGGTTTTGGGAGGTAAATGAATTTAGTTGTTATAATCATGAGTGACATTTTAATATTTTTATATTCATTATTATACTTTTTTAAATCTAAAATTAAAACATTTTTTGGTTAAAACAATTCAAATTTTATATTTCGCCCAAAAAATTTTTAAATTAAACTATACTTGGTAGAATGTTGAACTACTTTTTTTTAAATTAATTTTTTTAACTGAACATTATTTTTTTTGTTAAATTAATTTATTGAAAATTATTTTTCTTTTTGTTTAGTAAAATAATTTTTAAACTGAACTTTATCTGCTTAAATAGTTAAAAACATGTATATTTAGAAGCAAATTTATTTTGATTAAAAATTTTACCATTAACTTTTAGGTTGGAAAATAATCGATCTTAATTGAAAATTCAATTATTAATTTGTTTATGAAAAATTCATCTTTTTTGGTTGAAAATTTAACTAATTGGTTGAAGGTTTAAGTTAAAAAAAAATCATGTTGTTTGTTAGTGAGATTTTAGTTTTTTTTTAAATAATCAATATACTATTTTTTGATCTTAAGTTTAAACATTTTTTGGATGAAATATTTCAAATGTTATATTCATGCTTGAGATTTTTTTAAAATTAAAGTATGATTGGGATTAAGTTGAACTACTTTTTTGAAATATAATTTTTTTAGGTCAAGGTTCATTTCTTTGGTTAAAAATGTTCTTATTTTAAAAATTATTTTTCTTTTCGGTTATAAGATAATTTTCTAGACTGTTTTTAATTGCTTGAATTGTTGATAATTCGGCTCTTTTGGTAAATTTTTTTTTCTTCAAAATTTTACCAATATCTTTTGGGTTGGAAAATAATCATTCTTAATTAAAAATTCAATTATTAATTTGTTTATGAAAAACTTATATTTTTTGGTTAAAAATTTAACTAATTGTTTGAAGGATCACGTTTAAAAAAATTCATTTTTGTTGGGAAGTAAATAAATTTTAGTTGCTATAATCATGAGTCACATTTTAATTTTTTCATAATGATTGTTATAATCTTTGTGATTTAAAATTAAAACAATTTTATTGTTGAAATATTTCAAATGTTATATTCCTCTTTGAGAATTTTTTTTGTTTGATTAAATTATAATTGTTTGAAAGTTAAACAATTTTCTTGTAGATTAATTTTGCTGGCTGAAAATTTAATTATTTAGTTCAAAATTAAACTAATTTTTTGAAATTTTTTTTTTTTTTGGTTAAAAAAATAATGTTTAAACTAATATTTAACTGCTGGCATGTTTTTTTTGTTTAAAAATTAAACAATACTTGGTAGAAAGTTGAAATACTTTTTTAAAGATTAATTTTTTTAGCTCAAGATTAATTTTTTTGGTTAAAAATTTAACTAATTTAAAAAAAATATTACTATTCTTTTTGGTTAAAAAAAAATTTATTGAACTTTGACTGCTTTAATTGTTCCAAATATTTCTATTTTAGTAGACATTTTTTTTAAATTAAAAATTGAACCATTACATTTTTGGTTGGAAAAAATCGTTCCTAATTAGAAATTAAAATGTTAAATTGTTTATAAAAAATTCATCTTTTTGGTTGAAAATATAACTAATTGGTTGAAAGTTTAAGTTTTAAAAAATTTATGATGTTGAGAGTTTAATAAATTTTAGTTTTACTTTTTTAAGATTAATTTTTTTATCTCAAGGTAAATTTTTTTCGTTGAAAATTTGACTATTTTGTTAAAATTTTTTTTTTTTGGTTAAAAGATAATTTTGTCGACTGTTTTTTAATTGCTTGAATTGTTAATAATTCGTCTCTTTTAGTAAAAACTTTTGTTTGTTTGAATATTGAACCTTTAAATTTTTGGATCGAAAATAATCGTTCTAAATTCAAAAATCAAATATGAAATTGTTATATGAATGACATTTTAATGTTTTTATATTAATTTTTATAATATTTTTGACCTGAAATTAAAAAATTTTAGTTGAAATATTTCAAATGTTATATTTCTCCTTGAGAAATCTTGTAGATTAATTTTTTTAGCCTAAGATTCATTTGATTGGTTCAAAAATCAACAATTTTGTTGAAAATTATTTTTCTTTTTTGTTAAAAAAAATTGTTGGAAAATAATCGTTCTTAATTAAAAATTAAAACATTTCATTGTTTTGTGAAAAATTCATCTTTGTGGTTTAAAATTTAACTAATTAGTTGAAAGTTTAATTTTTATTAAATTCATGTTGTTCGGACGTACAAATTTTTTAGTTGAAATGTTTAAAATGTTATATTCCTCATCAGGAATTTTTAAAAAAATTATACTTTACTTGATTGAAAGTTAAACCATTTTCTTGAAGATTCATTTTTTGGCCGAAAATTCATTTCTTTGGTTGAAAATTTAACTATTTTGTTAAAAATACTTCTGTTTAAGAAGAACATTTTTTTTATTAAAAAATAATCCTTTGTATACTTTGTAGAAAATTCAATAATTTTGTTAAAACTCTTTTTTTGTAGAAGAATCTTTATTTTAGTTTTTTAAAAGCAGAAAGTATAATTATTCCAGTTGATTACGTTAGTTAAAAATTCATCGGTTTGGTTGAAAATTAGGCAAAGTTGTTGAAAATTAATTTTTTTATAAAAAAATAATTTTTTGATCTGAAAATTGAACGATTCCATTTTTAGTGGAAAAGTTATAGTTGTCAGTTGAAAATTGTACTATTGGGATGAACATTTAATTTTTTATAGAAAACTCGTCTTTGTTTGTTAAAAATTCTTTTTTTTATTTGCGCTAAATAGTTTAACTATTCCAGATTCTAGTTTAAAATTCATGACTGAAAATGTAATTTTGTTTTAAATATATAATTATTTTAGTTGAAGATTCTCTTCTTGGTTATAAATTTAACAGTTTTGTTTAAAATTTATCTTTTTTGGTTAAAAATAATTACACCTTGTAGAACATTCAATAATTTTGTTAAAACTCTTTTTTTTGTAGAAGATTCTTTATTTCAGTTTTTCAACCGAAAGTATAATTATTCCAGTTAATTACTTTAGTTAAAAATTCATCGGTTTAGTTAAAAACCAAGCTAAGTTGTTAAAAATTTATTTTTTAATAAAAAACTAATTTTTTAAACTGAAAATTGACCGATTCCATTTTTAGTTGAAAAATTATAGTTATCAGTTGAAAATTGTACTATTGGGATAAACATTCAATTTTTTATAGAAAACTCGTCTTTTTTGGTTAAAAATTCTTTTTTTTGTAAAATAATTCAACTATTCCAGATTCTAGGTCAAAATTCATGATTGAAAATGTACTTTTGTACTAAATATATAATTATTTTAGATGAAGATTCTCTTTTTGGTTACAAATTTAACGGTTTTGTTTAAAATTTATCTTCTTTGGTTAAAAATAAGTATACTTTGTTGAAAATTTAATAATTTTGTTAAAACTCTTTTTTTGTAGAAGATTCTTTATTTTAGTTTTTTTTTTTTTAATCAGAAAGTATAATTATTCCAGTTGATTACTTTAGTTGAAAATTCGTCGGTTTGGTTGAAAATTAAGCAAAGTTGTTAAAAATTAATTTTTTAATAAAAAACTAATTTTTTGAACTGAAAATTGAATGATTCCATTTTTAGTGGAAAAGTTATAGTTATCAGTTGAAAATTGTACTATTGGGATAAACATTTAATTTTTTATAGAAAACTCGTCTTTTTTGGCTAAAAATTCTTTTTTTTTGCGTAAAATAGTTCAATTATTCCAGATTCGAGTTCAAAATTCATGATTGAAAATGTACTTTTGTACTAAATATATAATTATTTTAGTTGAAGATTCTCTTTTTGGTTACAAATTTAACGGTTTTGTTTAAAATTTATCTTCTTTGGTTAAAAATAAGTATACTTTGTTGAAAATTTAATAATTTTGTTAAAACTCTTTTTTTGTAGAAGATTCTTTATTTTAGTTTTTTTTTTTTTAATCAGAAAGTATAATTATTCCAGTTGATTACTTTAGTTGAAAATTCGTCGGTTTGGTTGAAAATTAAGCAAAGTTGTTAAAAATTAATTTTTTAATAAAAAACTAATTTTTTGAACTGAAAATTGAATGATTCCATTTTTAGTGGAAAAGTTATAGTTATCAGTTGAAAATTGTACTATTGGGATAAACATTTAATTTTTTATAGAAAACTCGTCTTTTTTGGCTAAAAATTCTTTTTTCTGCGTAAAATAGTTCAACTATTCCAGATTCTAGGTCAAAATTCATGATTGAAAATGTACTTTTGTACTAAATATATAATTTTTTTATTTAAAGATTCTCTTTTTGGTTACAAATTTAACGATTTTGTTTAAAATTTATCTTTTTTGGTTAAAAATAATTATACTTTGTAGAAAATTCAATAGTTTTGTTAAAACTCTTTTTTTTGGTAGATTTTTTTTTTAGTTTTTTTTTTTTTAAAGCAGAAAGTATAATTATTCCAGTTGATTACTTTAGTTGAAAATTCATCGGTTTGGTTGAAAATTAAGCAGAGTTGTTAAAAAATTCATTTTTTTATAAAAAAAACTAATTTTTTGAATTGAAAATTGAACGATTCCATTTTTAGTTAAAAACTAATAGTTATTAGTTAAAAATTGTACTATTTGGACAAAAATTCAATTTTTATAGAAAATTCGATTTTTTTGGTTTGCATAAAAAATTATATATTGTAGAAAATTAGGCAATTTTGATAGAAACTCATTTTTTGGTTGAAGATTCTTTCTTTATGTAACTGAAAATATTACTATTCCATTTTTGGTGATGATTTATCTTTTTAATTTAAAAATTAATTTACTTTCTTAAAAATTAATATATTTGGCTGAAAATCAATCCATTTTGTTCAAATTTAACCATCTTTTTCAAAATATCTTTTTTTGTTCGAAATTTAACTGCTTTATTAAAAATTTGTTTTTTTTTTGTTTGACTTCACTATTTTAGATTTAAAATTAAAATCCGTTTTGGTTAAAATGTGACGTACGACATTTTTTGTTGAAAATTTATCGTCTTTAGTTAAAAATAATTATACTTTATAGAAAACTCAATAATTTTGTTAAAACTCTTTTTTTTTTGTAGAAGATTCTTTATTTTAGTTTTTTTAAAGCAGAAAGTATAATTATTCCAGTTGATTACTTTCATTAAAAATTCATCCGTTTGGTTGAAAATTGACCTACGCTGTTAAGAATCCGTTATTTCATTAAAAATTATTTGTTTAATTGAAAACTGAGCTATTTATTGGAAAATGTATCTTTTTGAGTTGAAAATTACTCTTTATCTGTATTTAATACAGAGGTTTTTAAAAAAAAATATATTATAATAAAAAAAATATGTTACACAACATTTATCAAAACTTCTCCCCCTCTAAAAAGCGTTACCTATAATATATGAACGGTCTTATAGAAAATATAATTGATCTAGTTAAAAGAAAAAAAAAACAGGAGAACGTACATATTTGGGAATAATATAAGGGGGCGTCGCGACGCGTCATCCATTGAGTTCGCCCCTACATATATGTGATGACGTCGTTTTGAAAGTCTGAAATAGCGTCGGTCTCATGCGGCCTTAACTCGGTAAAAATATGCTTACAGACCGCGTCGAAAGCGTCGAAACAAAGTGATTCGATGACGATGAGGAACATTGTAAACATACCGTAATAGCCATACTAGTCACTATTTAATTCATATGCACACATACATGCATGCATGCGTACATATTATTATATATGCATATATGTAGAT
>JAAAKG020147143.1:0-10521 GCA_010014905.2 Druon quercuslanigerum
ATGACGTTTCATTTTCACTGGCTAGCCCCCAGCGCCCAGCACCAGCAACCCGGCATAGGGAACTTCGTTCCAAAATTCATGCATTTTATACACCCGGGAAGTAGCAAAACGTCACCATGAGTGTATCTATGGTGAACGGAATATAGGGTTGCATTAGATTATAATGAAGCGATAAGTGGACGACAGTGTAATTGTTTCGAGGATAGTTTAAACGTCGTAAAAACCCAGGCTTGTGCCCAGGACTGAGATTGATTGCCTGTCATGCCTCACTCAACTTTTCTATTGTTAGAAATAAGAGCTGGCTAAGAGAAATTAAAAATGATTAAAAGTATAAGGAATTCAATTTCAATATTCTGCATTAGGGGCATTAGATAACGACGAGACGATTAGAAAAAGATAGAAGAAAATCGGGTAATCCGTTCGATTTCAGTTGAGAGTTTTCGTAATTTCTACTCTCTTCTCAGATTTTACGACAAAAAGTACTCTGAGAAAGATGCCGTGTATTCTTGAATCGGGAAGTGTGAAATTGCAAGTTATGCCATCTTTAAGATAACATTTTAAGGGTATGCAATTTGCAGCCTTTTCTTCAGCAATTCCTTTTCCAGAATTTTCATCCGAAAACTCTGCAATCATAGGCATTGATCATTCTTCTCTATTTGTTTGATTTTCAAAAAAAAACAGTCCCACATTCAACCAAATAGTTAAATATTCAACCAAAAATATGATAGGTTAACCAAGAAGATTTGTTTATTACAAAAAAGAAGACCAATTTTCAAAAAAATAGTGTAAGCTTCCATACTAAAAAAAAAGATAAAATTTCAACATAAAATGGAATAGTTAAGTTTTTTAAAAGAATTTTAATTTTTGTGAAAACAAAAAATACGAAATTGCCACAATATATATACTTTTTCAACAAAATTATTAAAACTATGAAGCCAAAAAGACGAATTATCTTCAAAATGTTTGAATTTTTAACCTGAAATTATTGTGCCGGTCTAAATAAAAAGACACTTTAATTTAATTTATCCTGACGCAGATTCGTAGATCTGGTCAGTACTTTAATTGAGACTGAAGCTACTACCGTAACACTCAGACAAGGAATGAATCTGTCTCCCAGGCCCTGCAGGGTCGGTTCCTGGAATCCAGAGTACAGGCGATATCCCTTATCTTAAGAAGGGAGAGAGTGCTATCTCTTCTGAGTCTACGAGACTATTCTATTTTAGGAAAAAGCGTCGTTAAAGCTAGAATATTCTTTCTCATGCGTTCCCGCTTTACACCTCCACTGTTAAAGTGAATTTCTCCTGAAATTCTTTGTAGCTATAAAGATTATTTCCTTCTAAATTTAATAGGCTTATTATCTAGTTTACTTTCTAAGTCTATCGTAGGTGCACTTGCTGGTACATAGGTGTACATGTGGTGTCATTTCATTGTTTATCTTATTGGTGGTGCAACAAAAATTTAAGCAAAGATTCGGAAAACATTTTCGTAATAATTCGCAGAATCCGCACTTATAAAGTGCAAAAAGTGTAATGAAAATGAAAGAAGTATAGTCTAAGTAAGGCAGAATGTTCGACGCTTTTTCTTTTCAAGAAGGGGATCGTCTAATACTCTGCACTTTGTTCAAAACATTTTCTATCTCATCTAAAGATTTTTCAGTTAATTTTAATTCCTAGTCATTTAATTTGTCCCTTTAAGGGCAGAAATTGATTTCTTACTAGATTTAAGTCAGATTCTAAGGAAGAAATGGTTACAGTTTTGCGATATGAAAAAATTTGCGTTTTTACTTTAGTTTTGCTCAATTTTACAAAAGTGTAATCTGTGTGTAGAATACAGTTATCCAGGGCTCTGATCAAGATTACTCCTGTTATTGAATTTTCAAAGTGGGAATTGTCACAGTTAATTTGTACGATCTGTTTCTTGTTAAGAATCATAATTACCCCTAACTCATTTTGCAAAATGTAAAATACCTTTTGATCAATAATGATTACATTAACCTGACACATCTTGTTGTTTATAATTCTAACAGTGTTTTTAATCAATTGTGTTTTACATGATTTCGTTTCTGCTAAGAGATAGCTAGAGTTCTTTCTTTTACAAATCCTAATAGTTCTTAGTAATTTACGGTAGCTACGATCGCTTTCTGACGCGGGGATGTGAAGTGTTCTTTAATCATTGATCATAACATAATTTTTATTGGGTATTACTGCGACAAAATTGTCCGACTTTCGTACTGGTATCGGAATTAAGTGATGTAATTTGTAGCTTTTCTTTTCCATTTTTGGAATTTGAATTGAATAAACGAATGTAATATTTGTCAACAAAACAGTTGTCTCCGCAATGTCCATTAAGTATTGATAATTTTCCTTTACCAACTGAATACTATGTTTTTCATTGTTTTCATCTTCAAATTGCTTAAATCCTTCTATGAGTCTGCTCGGAGGAAAGATTTGAGGATATATAATTCCGTGTCTTCCATCATTTATTGCATTAATTCTCGTTCTCGTTCGTCTTATTGGCTAACTTGTTATAAGCGAACAGAGTACTCTTACTTTTCGCAAACATTGAATCTACATCGTGTGCGGCTGAATTTCAAATAGTCCTAATTACTTTAGTTTGATTTTGGAGTGACATTTTTAGAATTTGGTTTTCGGAATATAGTTCGTCAAGCTCGTGGTTGATATAATCAAAATCGCTTTCGGATAATGTTCCAAAGAGGGTTTTGGAAATGCTTCCCACGTATTTAAAAATTCCCTTTTGTACCGGTTATTTCCTAATAACTGATTTAGTAACAATCTTCGATTATTTAGCTGCTCAATTCTAGATTTTAAGGTTTGTGTTTCAAATTGTTCCAAGCATACTTTACATCGCTCCGTGACGAATTTTTACAAATTATTTATTTGTTCGTATCTTTTGTCAATGTTGTGTATATCGACGGACGAAATGATTTGCCAAGTAGTATGAAAGATTTTCTCTGAACGGAGGTCTTCAATGAAGATCGTGGAGCCGTCGAGTGATGTCAAAGTAACGTTAGCGGATGAGATGGAGACGGGTGAAAGGAGTAAACAGGCCAAATTCATACTAAAAAATCATAAATAAACCGATCAAGCTATTGGTAGTAGGGCTTCAGCTTATTAGTGTGTACTGTATAATGTTGATCATTGTATAAAATTTCATAATCGGAGTAGCGGACGTGTTTGCATATGGTGTATGGTCCAAGCCATTCGCTTTCCAATTTTGTGTGCTTGACATCGTTATGCAAGAGGACTAGCGGACGGTAAGTTAGCTTTTCTTCCGAATGTCATTTCGAACGGTGTGAGTCCTGTGCTCTCGTGAACTGTTGTATTGAACACAAAGCATATCAGGTTTAAGTTTCTATCCAGTGCTCCATTACTTTTTGGATGAAAAGCGGTTGTTTGAACGTGCTTAATTCTAAAGAGGTTTTCAAATTTATTGAATAATTCCGATACAAAGTTAGCTCCTTGATCATTTTAAATGTGTTTTGGAGAGGAAAAGATGTATATGTAGTGATCTAGCAGGTTGGTTAGTATGGTCTCGCTCGCCGCTTCGCTTAGTGCAACGAGGATTATATATTTTGTCAGCACATCCTGAATAGATAAGATGTATTTGTTCCCACACATTGTTTCAGGTAATGGACCAACTATGTCCATTGCATTATGCACGTTAAAACAATCGCTTTCCATCCAAAAAGTAATGGAGCATTGGAGAGATCCCATGGAACAATCAAATATTTGTTAAAGACTTACATGGCCGATAACGAGACGGAATGGGATCAAAACTTGAACCTGATATGCTTATCGTTTAAAACGCCAGTTCACGAGATGACAGGACTCACGCCGTGCGAAATGACATTCGGAAGAAAAGCTAACTTACCGTCAGCTAGTCCTATTGCATAACGATATGAAACAGACAAAACTGGAAAGCGAATGGCTTGGACCATACACCATATGTAAACGCGTCCGTTACTCCGATTATGAAATTTTATACAATGATCAACATTATACAGTACACGCTAATAGGCTGAAGCCCTACTAGCAATAGCTTGATCGGTTTATTTATGATTTTTAAGTATGAATTTGGCCTGGATACTCCTTTCACTCGTCTCCATCTCACCCGCTAACGTTACTTTGACGTCACTCGACGGCTCCACGTTCTTCATTGAAGACCTCGGTTCAGCGAAAATCTTGCATAATACACTGGAACCCCTTGTTTCCTTAGTCGAGTGAAACGCGCGGGTCTCACATTCACTAAGACTGTAGGGAGTTCCACTCTTGTGTGGATGAAGTCAGGTGACCTACTGAGATTGGTTGAGGGAGAGGGAAAGAAGAGCTCACGTATTCACTTGTCACTTGTTTACCTAACCACCATACAACCCACAAGCGCGGTAGTGGGGGCGTGAACGGAGGAGACATCTTGGAGAAAAGGGGACCGGGTAAATTCGGGGGAAAGGAAATGCGGAACTAAGGAAAAACGGGGTTCCAGCGTACTTGACGACTCATTTACTCCGTCTATACACACAACATTGACAAAAGATACGAACAAATAAATAATTTGTATAAATCCGTCTCGGAGCGATGTAATGTATGCTTGGAACAATTTGAATTAAAAACCTTAAAATCTAGAATTGAGCGGATAAATACTCGAAGATTGTTACTAAATCAGTTATTAGGGATGAACCGGTACAAAAAGGAATTTTTAAATTCGTGGGAAGCATTTCCAAAACCTTCTTTGGAACATTATCCGAAAGCGATGTTGATTATATCAACCTCGAGCTTGACGAACTATATTCGGAGAACAAAATTCTAAAAATGTCACTCCAAAATCAGACTAAAGTAATTGGGACTATTTTAAATTCAGCTGCACACGATATAGATTCCATTTTTGCTAAAAGTAAAAATATTCTGTACGCTTATAAAAGAGCCTCGGTGGCTCAGTGTTTAGACGCTCGGACTTCACCTCAGAGGTCCCGGGTTCGATCCCTGACCCGGTACCTCTGGAAATTTTTCTATGTACCTTTACCGAGGTTTTGGTGGTTCGGAACCCACCTTAAGCTGTAGGTCCTCCTCCCACCACCAAAAAGGGTGTGGGAGGTGTGTTAAGGAATAGGAAGAGGGTGAATGAAAAATGTAAACCCTTAGGGGCCACATTAGAAGCTTCCACTGTACGCTTATAACAAGTTAGCCAATAAGACGAAGGAGAACATCGAAAATATAAGAATAGCTAATCAGATAACAATCATGTCAATTGTTATATCGGAATTAAGCGAAGACATATCATTATTAGTTAATGCAATAAATGACGGAAAACATGGAATTATACATCCTCAAATCTTAGCTCCGAGCACAATCGTAGAAGGATTTAAGCAATTTGAAGATGAAAACAATGAAAAACACAGTATTCAGTTAGCAGAGGAAAATTATCAATACTTAATTGACATTGCGGAGATAACTGTTTTCTCGATAAACATTAAATTAGTTTATTAAATTCAAATGTTAATTAAGGGAAAAAAGCTACAAAATACATCACATAATTTCGATACCAGTACGAAAGGGGGCAATTTTGTCACAGTAAAACCCAATGAAAAATATGTAATGATCAACGATCAAAGAACACTTTACATACCTACGTCAGAAAGCGATCTTAGCTACTGTAAATTACTAGGAACTATTAGGATTTGTAAAAGAAAGAACCCTAGCTATCTCTTAGCAAAAACGAAATCATGTGAAACACAACTGATTAAAAACAGCGTTAGAATCATAAACAACAAGATGTGTCAGGTTAATATAATCATTATTGATCAAACGGTATTTTACATTTTGCAAAATGAGTTAGGGGTAATTATGATTCTTAACAAAACACAGATCGTACAAACTAACTGTGACAATTCCAACTTTGAAAATTCAATAACAGGAGTAACCTTGATCAGAGCCCTGGATAACTGTATTCTACACACAGAGTACACTTTTGTAAAATTGAGCAAAACTAAAGTAAAAACGCAAAATTTTTCATATCGCAAAAATGTAACAATTTCTTTCTTAGAATCCGATTTGAATCTAGTAAGAAATCAATTTCTGCCCTTAAAGGGACAAATAAATGACAAGGAATTAAAATTAGCTGGAAAAGCTTTAGATAAGATAATATTTTTTTTGGACCAAGTACAGAGTATTAGACGATCTCATTCTTGGAAAGAAAAGGCGACGAACGTTCTGCCTTACTTAGGCTATACTTCGTTGATTTTCATTACACTTTTTGCACTTTATGAGTGCAGATTCTGCGAATTGTTACGAAAGTGTCTTCCGAATCTTTGCATACATTTTTTTTGCACCACCAATAAGATAAACAATGAAATGACACCACATGTTTAATTTAATTAACCTATATACCAGCAAGTGCGCCTACGATAGACTTAGAAAGCAAACTAGATAATAAACATGTTGAATTTACAAGGAAATAATATTTATAGCTACGAAGAATTTTAGGAGAAATTCACTTTAACAGGGGAAGTGTAAAGCGGGAACGCATGAGAAAGAATATTCTAGCTTTACCCACGCTTTTTTCTAAAATAGAATAGTTTCGTAGGCTCACAAGAGATAGCACTCCCTCGCTTTTGAAGATAAGGGATATCGCTTGTACTCTAGATTCCAGGGACCGACCCTGCAGTGCCTGGCAGACAGATTCATTCCTTGTCTCACTGTTACGGCACTAGCTTGTGTCTCAAATAAAGTATTGACCAGATCTACGAATCTCCGTCAGGATAAATTGAATTAAAGTCTCTTTTTATTTAGACCGTATCAATAGGTATCAATAAGAACTGTTTTACGGAATTCAATAAGCAGGAAAACACATACTTAGCTGAAATAAATACGCTCGCAGTAGTGATTTCTTGTCTTTCAAACAATACAATGCTATGAGGCGAGACGTCACATAACCAAGTTGGCACCTGGAATTGCAGAATTCACGGACTCTGGAACCCACGGCTGAGCAGAACGAGAAGATCTACTGCAGCAGCCACCAACTTTCTTCCCTAGGGATAAATAAATAATAAAAGGAGTGTTCTGTCACGACTCTCCACGCCCACGTAAGGCTAGTTGACTACACGTGACTAGACCTTTCGTTAATAAACGTTCATCAATTGATTCACAATAATTGGCCAAGGTTGTAGCACCTTCGTTTTTAAATAGTGAATTTAAATTAGAAAATAGTCATTGGCTGGACGGCTGACTTCGCCACGGATTATACGCGTGCGCGAGTAATTTCATGTACCGAACGAGATAGAGTTTAAATAACGTGTTTCGTTACTGACAGGAATTTGAACTTATGAGTCAACACTCCGGCAAATGGAATTTGGAATGTACGGATTGTCTTCTATGATAATGTGCTCTTGCTTCTTGTTTGTTTTCACGGATATCATTTTTATGGTTTTCTTTGGGATAAGGATTCCGTCATACTCCAAAGGGTAGATCTTATCGTAAAGTTGGAGGAATTGGTTTCGTCCAACGTAACCAAATCCAAATTTTTTGCAATGGAACGTATTTCTTCCTTACGGCTATTTATTGCAAGTTTCATGTTAGTCATGCAATATGATTATTTTAGTAGCATTTTAGATATTTCTGCGTTTGCTGTTGAAAGTTGTGATTCGGGATTATTTGTTATTCTTGAAGTGGTTGGAAACTTAATTTCTCGGTAATTCTTTGTCTCTGCAGGTGTGGTTTTCTTAATTTCGTCCACCATTAATTTCGTCTATTTTGGAGTGTGTACCTAAATTATTTACTTCCCTACCAATGTTAACGGGTGTCGGGTGTTGTGTCGCGTCAAGTTATTCAAACTCTATCTCGTTCGGTACATGAAATTACTCGCGTACTTATGTAGTCCATGGCGATGTCAGCCGTCTAGCCAGTGACTATTTTCTAATTTAAATTCACTATTTAAAAACGAAGGTGCTATAACCCTGGCCAAATATTGTGAATCAATCGATGAACGTTTATTAACGAAAGGTCTAGTCTCGCGTAGTCCACTAGCCTTAGGTGGGCAAAGAGACTCGTGACAGAACACTCCTTTTATTTTGTCTATAGACAAATATATTTCCTCTTATTTTTACTCACTTGAGATCCCCAGGGAAGACAGTTAGTGGCTGCTGCAGTAGATCTTCTTGTTCTGGTCAGCCGCGGGTTTCAGAGTCCGTGAATTCTTCAATTCCACGTGCTAACTTGGTTGAGTTACGTCTCGCCTTTTAGTCTTGTATTGTTTGCAAGACAAGGAATCACTACTCTGAGCGTATTTACTTTAACTCAGTATGTGTTTTCCTAATTATTAAATTCCGCAGAATGGTTCTTATTGATACTTTATTAAAATGACGTATCAATTAAAAGTTTTCTGGCATGAATCGCCAATTTATGTGACGGTCTAAATAAAAAGAAACTTTAATTTAATTTATCCTGACGCAGATTCGTAGATCTGATCAGTACTTTATTTGAGACACAAGCTACTGCCGCAACAGTCATGCAAGGAATGAATCTGTCTTCCAGGCGCTGCAGGGTCGGGCCGTGGAATTCAGAGTACAGGCGATATCCCTTACCTTAAAGAGGGAGTGAGTGCTATTTCTTCTGAGCCTACGAGACTATTCTATTTATGGAAAAAACGTTGGTAGCGCTAGAATATTCTTTCTCATACTTTCCCGCTTTACATTATAACATTCCAACAACAAAGTTAGTTTTCTACCAAGTAGTTAAATTTTCCAATAAGTAGTTTTACTTTTAACTAACAACAAATTTTATATAATTTTAAGCCAAAAAGACTAATCTTCACAAAACCGAATTTATTTTCGCAAGAGTTTAACATTCAACCGAATAGTTGAATTTTCAAAAAAAAGGATGAATATATTGATAAAAATGAAGAATTTCTCAAACAACATGGTCCATTTACTGCCACGAAAGACGAATTTTCAAGAAAACACATGCATTTTCAGCGATATAATTGGATTTTCAACTGAAAGTGATAACTGTTCTAAACCCCAAATTTGCAAATAAAATTTGAGTTAAAAAAATTAACAAATAAAAGAAAAATTACACAAAAATGATGTTTAAACTTAAATTTATTAATTAAATTATTAATTGATAGTAAAAAAATTAATGATGAAAGGAAATAGTTGAATTTTCATCCTAACACATAATATACTTACCAAAAACATTCATTTTCAACAAAATATAAAAACTTTCAACTAAAAACGATAAACTGTCAATCAATAGGTAGAATACAAGGATCTCCGAAGCTCATTTTTGACCCAAAACTGTCAAAAATGAGTAGATCCGACCTATTGGCCAGGAATCTGGGATCGTACTTTTTGTTGTCACGAAAATTAAACTTCTTAAAAAAACTTAACTATTCCATTTTTTGTTAAAATTTAATATTTTGTTAAGTATAGAAACTTACACTATTTTTTTGAAAACTTTTCTTCTTTTTTTAATAAACAAATCGTTTTGGTTAACGTATAATATTTATGGTTGCATATTTAACTATTTGGTTGAATGTGCGACTGTTTTTTTGAAAATTCATGTTTCAAGCTTCACCCGTTTAGTTGATAATAATAATTCATCTCCTTGGTTAAAAATGTAACTATCTTGTATGAAACAAAAAAGTGCATCAAAGCAAGACGTTGTATTTGAAACAAATTTTCAAGAAACAAATAGAGAGAAATGATCAATGCCTATGATTGCAGAGTTTTTGGTTGAAGATTCTGGAAATGGAATTGCTGAAGAAAAGGCTGCAAATTGGATACACTTTAAGTGTAATCTTGAAGATGAAATAACTTGCAATTCCACCCTTTTCCAATTCGAGAATAAGTAGCATCTTTCTCTGAATGTTTTTTGTCGTAAAATCTTAGAAGAGAGTAGAAATTACTAAAAATCTCAACAAAAATTGAATGAATTAACTGATTTTCTTTTATCTATTTTTAATCCTCTCGTCATTATCTAATGCACCAAAATGCAGAATATTAAAATTAAATTCCTTCATCTTGTAATCAATTTTAATTTCTCTCAGCCGGCTCTTATCTCTAAAAATAGAAAAGTTGAGTGTGGCATGACAGACAATCAATCTCAGTCCCGTGCTCGAGGTTGGGTTTTTACGATGTTTAACGTATCCTCGTAACAATAACCCTTTTGACCACTTGTCGCTTCATTATAATCTAATCCAACCCTATACTCCGTTTGCCATAAATACATTCATGGTGGTGATTTGCTACTTCCCAGGCGCATAAAATGCATGCATTTAGCGCTTCCATTTTTACATTCTCATCATTTATGATTGAGAAAGTATTAGAATTGTCGTAAATTTGACACCACCATGTTTCAACAGATCTTTACGTTTCGTGACCCACTGAATCCGAAAATCAAGTTTTTACGATGGCGACTGTCTGTCTGTCCGTCCGTCCGGCCGTCCGTCCATCCGTAAACACGATAACTCTCGAAAAAATGAACGTATTAAATCCATCTTTTGCACAATTAT
>JAAAKG020147145.1:0-10521 GCA_010014905.2 Druon quercuslanigerum
TGACAAGTGACAACTAGCCCACAAACAAAAATAAATTGTCAGGCCTTACCAACCTGACATAATCAGCACCCTGGTCCTTCTCATACCAAATTTCCATACTACCCTCGCCTATTTGCTCGGGACGTGACACATTGATGTAGAGAGAACAGGGCATCTTTTTTCATTGTGGTTTCCCCAGTAGGTCTAGTGTACATGTTTAATCCATCTCTGATCTTTTCAAAATTTATCTCCTCACTCTCTTCGATCCTTCTCCAGTAGGGTGGTTCAAAAATTCATGGCAAAATTTTCTTGCATGCTAGAGGGCAATGATCCCCCCATTTTATTCCAAATCAGGATCCAAAGCCGGTTTTGACTTAAAGTTTCCTATGTAAAATTGAAGCGGAAAAATCACTTTTTTGAGTTTTTAGAATAATTTTTTAGGAGTTGAAAAAATGTGATGCGGCAGTATGGGGGCCTGTAGATAATTATCTAACGAAGAATTTCATTTATCAGACATATGGGTTTGACACCGTCAACCCACCCCCACGAGTACCTGAAAACTACCCTTAAAGCAAAAAATGTCAATTCTTCATGAAATCGATCTTTTGAACACTGTATTCTTGTCTTTTCTTACTTAAAATTATTACTACTGGTCTAGTGGAATATTTATTAACAATTATAAATTATTTTCAACTGTTTAAATTAATGGAATTTGTTTAAATAGTTTTTTATTATAAATCGTCAATATTTCTTTAATGGAATATTTATCAACATTTCTTAATTAATTTTATGTTTTTTTATTTTAAAAAAATTGTTAAATTGGTCTAGTGGAATATTCCACAACATTGGTTAATTAACTTTTATATTTTTAAACAAATCCCATTTTTGTAAAAAAATGTTTTTTTTTAAATTCATTAAATTTTCATTAAGTAACATAAATTTATTTTCAAATAAATTTAATTTTTGAAACAATAAATTATCATTCATTTCTAACTAATGATATTATTTTACTAACAATATGTTTGCATAATTAAAAATTAATAAACCAATATTGATAAATTTTCTACTAGACCCACGGTAAACATTTTTATTTAAAAAATTCGAAACGATATTATTTAAACAAATTCAGTTTGTTTAAATAATTGAAAATTAATGAACTAATGTTAATGAAAATCCACTAGTCTTGGTTCGCTTCCCTTCCCAGTCTTATCGATTCTTCATCACTCCGCACCAAGTTTGGACTTGATGGTGAGTGCGGAGATGATGCTGCTGTGCTGCTTCCGCTGTAGGTGAAGGTGAAGCAAGAGTCATGTTACTCTTCGTCGCTGATCTTGTGAAATGTTGATACCGGAGAGAATCCAAAGAAATATCTGTTCCAGATGCTTCGAATTTTTTAGCACCTTCAGGAACTTGTTCTTTCCTTTTCGTACAATTATATTTCATATTTTTTGCACATACATTTCATTTCCTGCACATTTTATTTATATAATAATTATTCAAAATAATTATTATGTATGAAAAGTGAGTTAAATATGTTTACATGAGAAACTGATAAAAAAACGGATTTTTGACCATTTTTGTGGAACATTATTTAAAAAAAGATAATGTTTTACAATTTTTAAGTTATCTTTATGGCATTTATTATCAGAAAGCAAAATGTTGAAAATGATGTTTTGAAAGGAAGTTAAGTAAGCGACCAGAGTAGGTTGATTTGCGAAACGAATTTGTAGAAATGGAACCATTATCTAAAGGTAAAAAAGTAACTTTCTTAATACCAGGCGATCTTTTTTCGATACTTTTTAGAATAAGATCTGAAGGAACATTAGTAAAAAGAAAAGTTATATCAAGAGAAACCATAATGTGACCAGAAGAAATAGTAATCTTTTCTAGTTTTCGTTTTAATTTAATAGCATTTTTTATAAAAGGTTTAGGTTTAGGAAGAGCAGTATTTAAAATATTATTAAAAATTTTAGACATGGTATATGTAGGAGAATTAATAGTGCTAACGGCAGGTCTTAAAGGAAATTCATTTTTATCGATTTTAGGAAGGCCATACATTCTAGCAAAATTAGTATTTTCTGTGATGAGATCTTGTCTTTCTATGTTAGAACCAAAAAATCTTTCAGTCTCTATTAGTTAATTTTATTAAAAGGTTTTGTTCATATAGTTTTTAAAGAATTGTCTTTAATTTTTTCATAAGTTGTTCTATCACTTAACATTAATTCCGCTTATTTATAATAATCCTGTTTATTGAGTATGACTGTAACGTTGCATTTATCAGCACGTTTTATAAAGAGATCTTGATGTTCGTTGAGAAAGGTTTTTGTTTCAGAAATATTTTAAGATATGATTCTATCTGAATCAGAAATGAGGTTAGGTTTTTAATGTATCTATTAGATCGAGTCTTAAGTCAGATTGTAATTTTTCTGGTACTTTATCAATGTTCGTTTCTCCATCTGTCACAATTTCAAAAATATGTTGATTTCTAGAAGTTAAAAAAGTAGAGCTAAATTTATCACCTAACCTAAGAATGCCATTAACATGGTCAGGATTCTGAATATTCGTAATTTAATAATCCATGGATCAGAAATCTAATAAAGAAAAAAGAATATTTTCGATTCTAATCATACGTTTTTTAAGAAAATCAAATTATTGTGAATTACAGAGATTTCCATTTGTCTGCTATAGAAAAACAGATTGTAAATATGTTTAGTTAAATTAGTATTATTACAGGAAAAATATCATATATGCGCAATTAATAGAAACTTATTCCTGGCCTGTGTGAAAGTAATTCGACAATTATCTTTCTTTTTCTTAAAACTACTGTTATATTCATTAACTAAAACTATCTCGCTTGTTTCTACTTTCTTAACAACTTTAGCACGTCATCTGTTATCATACAATAAAATCTGTTTTAAAATTGGCGCCTTTTCTTCGGAGTCATTGTATGATAGGTTAGTCTATATTTTTTACAGTCACTTTTGAAGTCATTCTTATGGGAGCAGGATGCAATCACATCATGCTTTCATAGTAATTATTATTATGTCATTTTTAAAGACAAGTTAAACTTATTTTTACCTAATTTTTTATATCTTGTTACAACAATTCTGCTCCATAACAATCTTGTTGGAAATCTAAATATGGTCACTGCAACTTTTCACTTTTGAAACTTAACCTCTTAATACTTATAATTTTACTTCTAAATATTACAAATATAAATAATTCTTTACAGAACTGCTACATAGCAATTTAATGAATAATAATTTTCCTCTTTTTTAATTCATTCGCATATAATTTAGATTACAATAATTTGACTTCAAAAATGACATCAGGGTATTTTGGTTTTAATTCGTAAGTTTTTATTACTCTTTTTTAATTCTTATATTATTATAAGTTTATTCTATTTTCACACCTTTTTTAGAATATAAATTGTTACCAGTGAGTTTTATTAAAACATATATTAGTACTCGTAGGCCTCAAAGGTCTTGTAGATGCGAAACAATAGATAAGACATCTTATTGTTATATTTTGAATCTTGTAAAAGTTTTTTTTTCATATAAACAAAGTAAACCAGTTTTTTAAAACTTCATTAATCGCGATACTGGTGAGACATAAAATGTTCAGCAATAGGTCGATCGATACGTCAGGAAGACGCGAACAAATACACTGCATATCGTACTGCTGTATTTTCAACATCAAAAATTTTTTTAATGTAAACAATTTTATTGTTTCATTTTTTAAATCTCCAAAATAAAAATAAAAACTACTTCTAAATGGCTGATATAGCTTAAAATCCTGGCAGACCTGGATATCAGTCAGAGCTAAAATTAGGAAAAATTTCATGATTATAGCTCTTTTAGTTTTCGAGATACGGTGAACCGAAAAAAATTACACACACACGTACATTTTTTGAAAATATTATTTTCGAGTTCCTGGGGTCGACTTATATTAAAATATGTCAAAAAAGTAGATTTTAGAATTTAGGTCATTACAAACCTACCTCTATGAGGAAGCAATAGATTTTAATACTGGCTATTGGGGTTTGCACTTTCTGATTCTTCCTCAGTTGCTTCTACAGTTCAGTCTACAGTTGATTCTTTTGTCGATTCCTCAGAGAGCCCTGGAAGTATGAAAGATGAAAGAACAGAGAGGTTTCACACGTTTAAAGTTGATGTACAGTTAATCCGTTTGCATTGTGAATTTTTTTGCATTATGTATTGACGTATTCATTTGAGCGCCCAAATGATACCCCACTGAAAAAACTAGCTTCGGACACGGCTTAGGAAACGATCCTGGAATCAGATCTGGCGCCGTATCCTAATAGAAAATTGGTTAAAAGCTATACAAAATCTGTAGCAATTTCTCATAATTGTGGCATATTCAGCAATTTACAAATAAAAAAATGGTAAGTACACACATCTCGCAATGAAGCGTGAAGCCGGCACAAGAACGAGTGGTATAGTAACGTGAGTTGAGCGCACAATAATATTTACGAAGTAATATTTTGAATTACTACTTTTTGAGCCTATTCATTTTGATTTAGTTGAAATCTTAAATAAAATTATGATTGAAAAATGTTTACTATTTCTAATAAGGTTTGTGATTATTTGGCAGCTTATCCCTAACTCTAAGTCTAAGTCGTTTGACTTGGCTGGGTGATATTCAACTTTTTCTTAACCTGTTCCTTTCCAAATTTCGTGCATCTCTTTCTGAGACGAAGCTTGATGCTCTACATTACTTGAAGTGATACAGATTATCGGTTCGAGTTCCAACCCAAGAATCAAGCCTTAGTGTTTATTTTAACGTGCACTGTTCTCAATTTAAATAAGTGATTCTAGAGCAGTGCCTCGTGCTGATCCCTTTTTCGGATTAACGTGAAATGATAAGTGACCCATTAACGGTGACCAGTGTTTTTCCCTTTTGAATTATAATCCTAACTCGATTTTCTTATTTTAGAGCTTGCATCTGGACTAAGGTTACAGAACAAACTAAATATTTTTTATGTGACATGTGTCAGTTGAATCGCGGGCTGGAACTCGAATCATTCTTAGATTGGATAAAGTCAAATTATAAAACGGTGAAATCTCGACTAGCCCTTTAAAATATATTGATTGTTGTTGACGTAAAATTGACAATGTGTGTCTCATTCACTGACCCACGCCAGCAGTAGTTGATTTGATCAAATTTCTGGTCCTTCGAGCTGACTTGTTGCATTTTTGCTGACTGTTGTAGTTGGCTCGAGACGAAGTCTTGAGATTCGTTATTTTGCTTTCTGCCTTGTTACATACGCCTCGACTCAGGTCTGTTTTCATAATTTAATAACCCGTGTTCTGATTGTGTTGTGATGCCCCGTGCTGGACTTGTGTTTTTATAACCCCTTCTGGGATTGTGTTGTGATGTCCCGAGCTTGTCCTGTGTTTTGAAAACCCGTGCTAATATTTTATTTTAATGGCCCGTGCTGGGCCCGTGTTTTGATACCCCGAGCTGGGATTGTCTTTTAAATCCCCGTATTGAGATTGCGTTGTGATAATAAAACTTATATTTGTTGTGACTAACTTGATTAGTGTGATAATTTTCTCTGTCGAAAATGCTTTTATATGCCCTTGTAAACATGAATTTCGATAGAGAGAGAGAGAGAGATGTGCACGTCCACACCCGACAATTGGTTCACAAAAAATACGACTAGCTTAAAAGAATATTCCGGGTATACCCGTCGTAACTCCTTTATAAGGTTTTATATCTCTTTCTTTTCATTCTCCCTGGATGTGATGTTCTTCTCAGCTATTGCCGAAAATTCGATAACGAACATGGTTTCTTTTTCGAAGTCAAAGACAACTGCGTCAGGCCTCGAGTGCGCGACAGAAAAAATGTTCGATCTCAGTTGTTGCATTGTGCCTTAGGATGTACGTCATTCGTGCATGAGTTGGACAGCTAGATACTATGTTTAGCTCAAACGACATTGACTGATCCTTCACATTTCCGTGGAAGGTGCAGTGGAAGGTGCCGTGCAGCCTCTTGCCGAGGATCTGTTCACGCAAGTTTTTCTCTCGTGCTTTCTTGATTCGAAGCTCTAGGAGTCAGTACTCGAGATGAATAATATTTTATGCATTTTGCACACTCGTGATATTGAAGTCAAGGCCAAGTGTAGCAGCGATCTCTTCCGCTGATTTGTACTGAAGCGCTTCGTAAAGTCGTGGGACGGGCGAATTCAGGGCGTGTCCTGCTTCATTAGATCCCAAAAAGCTGTTTTTGGCAAATTTTTTGAAAGAGGAAAAAAAAACTGTATGCAGAAACTTTTTTAACATAAAACAATGAACTACTGCAAATTCATCAGCCTATTCCATGAGCGTCTTGCAAACTGCAGTTTTCAATCGGCGGGAAAGATGCAGCTCGAAATTTTTGTCTAAAACAAAATAACAAAAAAAACTTTTTTTGAATATATTTTTCTTCTGTGTAAACGAAGAAAAAACGAAAAAATCGTGAAATTATAAGTTTTTTCGGGTTTTCAAATATTTTTTTTGTTTTTGATTAAAGCACTTCAAAGTGCTGTGAAAGTTATTAAAAATGTTTTTTTAACGAACCTTTTATTTCATTTAGAAGATAATTTAATACTACTAGCCGTACGAGCTTCCTTGCTGCCCAATGTCTGGCGCTTGTTCTCCCGCTGGATCCGTCGCGCTTCAGCGTGCGATGGGTGGTTTATTACCACGTGTCGAATGGCGGTTACTTTCGTTGAGAGATATATACATATATCTCCACGTGGGTGTCGATATACGTATATATGTCATCAATAAAATCGAGATAATGTGGGCGCCAGCCAGACCATTAAATACATAAAAAAGAAGAAATATAACTTTAAATTCTAGCCCGGTTAAGTTTGGAATACTATAAAAAAAGGAACTGTAAGGACAAGGGAACTCACGGGTGGTTCTTCAGATCACAACGGCAAGGATACGTAATGAAATATTTATTGAAATATATGGAATCCCACGATAAAACAAAAAAAAAATTAAGAGATCAGGTTAATCCCTGCGCACTAACTCGACAATTTTACATTTTTAATCAATTTATTCAACCGGAAAATGCACTTAGAAAGGGGCCAGCGAGGCCTCGGGTCGATTTGGAGCCCATATCTATAATCCCAGGGACCAGATTAACCCGTTACGTCGCCTTCCGAATAAAATAAATGGGTCTACCTTAGTAACTTCCTCCATCCTGCTTAAGCTCTCAATAATAGATAAAAAAGGAAGGATAATCCAGAAGGTCACGTAATTCCAATAGCAATCGATGCAATCAATATCCCGCTGTTCCATCAAGAGTGAAAGAGTAACAAAAAGAGGTGGAACTTGTCGCCTCACGCAGGCCAGGATCGAAAGTGACAGACTTCCAAACAAGCTAAGACCGTCGACTTGAAGGGTGCTCGGGTCTGGGTGCGTTCGCAAAGCGCAACTCAACGCGTAACTAACGGAGACTCTGAGAACTAAAATATAATATTTGTCTACATCGCTACTAGTGTCCGTGACAATTTTCGGGAAACTTATTGTTAATCTATCAGACATTATCAAGGCCACAATAATTAATGTTTAAGTTCTAAAATTTACATCGGTATTGTAATTTTCCACTTTAACCAAGGCGCGTCTAGTGGAGGGACTGTGAACTAATATTTGCTATTTAAACTATGAACTACTTCTTAATACAAATAACTCAACTAACATCGTCGACGTAACTAATCGTAAGCATAATGGCACTAAATCTAGATTCCAAGCTTCGTGAAACCTTTTAACGAAAGAGGTTTTTCATAAATCTCGGAAAAATTCCGGCTTTCATTTTGAGCGGGAATCATAGCATGATATATTCCGGAGTTGGACCAGAGATGAGGTGGGAGATTGCTCATGCCGTGTATTTGATTTCGACTCACTTACCGCAGCGCACCCTCTCTGCCTAAGCCTTCCTGGAACTAAAATTAAAGGCCCAAAAGCGCGCCCTGTCTGCCTTATTGTTTTTTTTCAGGAACTAAAATGAAAAGTGGCTTATCTGCCAGCCGACTGCTACTCAAGTGGTTAAACAGGCGCAATTTGATAAAGTCGGTAGAGAAGATCGGAGTTGGTAACTCTCATGTAATAAAAACGAGTGCTAATCAACGTGTTGGAAAATTTTAAAGATAAATATATTTATTTTAATCAGAGTAAAAAGAAAAACAGTCTAGTGTGAAATCTTTTTCGCTTAGTAACATATATCCCTTTCCTCATATGATACAATTTAGCATTAAATTAATGATATTTCTAAATAATAAAACATAATTACATTACTTGAATTATTCTTGTCTCATGTATACATTTTTAAAAAATTTTCTGATCATATTTTTCTACACAGGAATGATAATACATTAATAAAAAGTAACATCTTTATCTTAATTTCTTCTGGAATCGTGAAACAGAAATGCAACGAGATTTATAAGCTCAATATTTATTTTTCCTTATGAGGCGTATTAACGAATTGTCTATTATTCAGAAATTTCCTGTAAGAGTAGTCGCAGCACCCGGTAGCGCTGTACATAATTAATCTTACGAAAAATTCCGTGATACATGACAGTGCCTGTTATAAGTAACTGAGTGGATAAAAATCTATACTGTCGTTGAATAAGTTACTTATTAGAAATACCTATCTTCACTTAAACAGAAATTTCTGACATTTATAAAAATTCCTTGGTTACCTTTTGCATTTTAATTAAAAATATAGCTTGTTTTTCTAACGAAAATCTTGTTTCTTAATAAAACGATTTTTTTCTTCGTGCAACGAAAAATTGATTTATATTTAAGAAAAGATATTCGTATCAATGATTATATTACTTTGTTTAATCAAATAATGAAATTAAATATACGAATTTTTATTTATTCTATCTGAAGCTCTTATTAAGAATAAAAAATTTTGTTGTTTCGATTATCAAAAATTTAGTTTTTATACAAATATGGATAGTTTAAAAAACGAACATTTTCAGACACTTTTCCTGAAACTGGATGCAGTTACATGAATTGTACCTACATCCCCTTCTTCAAATAATAAGGTGACTATTTGAAAATAAGCATAATTTTAATCTCTGAAAAATGTAACGTGTTACATCTATTTAAATAATTATTTATATTTACACACTCAAACTCTCTACGAAAGTAATTGAGAGAAAATTTTGAAATAATCCCACCATTAAATGAACAGATTATTTGAATATAGTGATCTTTTCAGTGGCAAAAGGTTGAAGGTTGAAGGTTGAAGTATTAAAATAAAACTAATAAACTATGGGTATAATGGATCTTTTAACAGTATTACTATTGCATAAAATAAGGTTTAATTAGTTAAGTTTAGAAATTATTTTGACTTATAAATTTAGCAAATATTTCTTTTTAAAAAATGATTTTCTTGTCTTGAAACAATGGGAGTAAATTAATTCTTTCTTAAATTTTGTCTAGTATATTGTATTGACAAAACATTTCTTTTAAAGAAAAAGTATCAAACAAATCACTTCACTAAGGCAATGAAAATGAAAAACGTTATTAGTTTAAATTAAACGAATTTTTACTTTGAATTAAAAAAAAAAAGTTCAAGAAACGATACGAATCACGCGCGAGGACTTTCCTTTTTTAGGGTTATTTTTTTAAAATGGTAATGGGCAAAAATTATAAATCGTTTACAAAGTCACAAACTGGCACCTAATTTTCTTGAATCTCTTTTTAGAGAAAAATGTCTTCAGGGTGGTCGCAAAACTTCATTTTCAAAATTCCCTGATTTCTCATTGACTAATTTTTCATGGACAGTAATATTTAAAGAAAAGAATTATAATCTTGCAAAATTGTTAATGACGAATCTTTCATCAATGGAATAAAAAAAATTAAAATTTATAAAGAAAACGAAAAAGTGATCTTAATTTAAACTAAAAAAAGAGACAACAAGTGACTATATGCATTAATATTTAATTGAGAATTTTTTTTAAATCTGTAAAATTCTATTGATTTGAGTAAAATTGGAGTGAATGTAAAGGAATTTAATTAATTTCAATTTTTTCAAATTTATTCATTTTATTTAATTTTAGAAAACGTCAAGAGAATTCGTGTTTGAGCTTAAAATTTTCTGTTTCAAAAAATTCAAGACGGCGGATCCAACATAGCGAACAAAAATACAAAAATGCAAAAATGGTCATATTTTGTTTTAAACTTTTTAACACAAAAAAAAAGAAATAATAACAAAACGAGCATGGCAAAAAATTTTCAAAAGATTTTTTAAAATACTCTTAGGCGTATTAAGTACAGTATTATATACATATAAGTATTGCCGTTCTGACTTAAAAATTAGATTAAAGGAAAATCAATTTCGGCTACAAAAAGCGTTAATTTTGACAATTTGTTTATTTATAATGCTTTCTTAGTTGGATTAATTCCAAATCAATTGCAAAAAAAGTTTTTAAATCTCGTCCAATCATTGAAACCCTTCGAAATCCGTCACTTTTTGTGAATAAATTATTTAAATTATTTAAAATATGATCAAATCTCC
>JAAAKG020147146.1:0-10521 GCA_010014905.2 Druon quercuslanigerum
AGAATTTAACTGTTTTTCATAAAAAATTTTAATCGTTTTTGGCTGAAAATTAAATTACTTAGTTAAATAAAGTTACACTACTCTGTTGTTGAATTTTCAACCCGAAAATATAAATTTTCAACAAAAAATTTTGATTTTTAACCGAAATACTTGAATTTTTAACTCAAAAAGACGAATTGTCCTTAAAATAGTCAAATTTTTAACTTGAAAAAATTACTATTGAAACAAAAAAGACAGATTTTTAGCAAAAGATTTCAATTTTCAACAAAAAAATTTTCCATTAAAAAAAAAACTAATTTAATAAAATTGTCGAGTTTTTTACCAAATAGTTTAAATTTGTAAAAAGTTGTTGATTTTGTAAGCCGAAAAGACAACTTTTCTACAAGACAGTTCGATTTTCATTCTAAAAATATAAATTTTAAATAAAAAAAAATTATTTTAACCATAGAATTGATTTTTCCAATAAATAGTTTAATTTTCTACCAAACTAATGAAATTTCAAGCCAAAAATATGAATTTTGAACAAACAAAAAGAACACGAATTTAAAAAAAAAATTTAACTTTCAACCAATTAGTTGAATTTTCAACTAAAACAGATAATTTTTTAACAAATGTTTGGTTGCAAAAATTGAATGTCTTTTTAATAAAAAAAAAAATTATCTAACAAAAGCTTTATATTTTCAAACCAAGAGAGATTTTTTAAACTGAAAAGAATTAAAATTGCAAATTCATCGTTGAATTTTCAAGAGAAAAAGACGAATGTTCAATAAAAAAAAATCGAAAAAAAAAAATTAATTCTGAATTTTTAAAAATGACTTTCCTACCAAGAATATCAATTTTCTACAAAATAGTTGAATTTTTAATACAATGAACTTTTAGGTAAAAATATTTTTAACCAAAACTGAAATAATTAAATTTTTCATTAAGAACAATAATTTTAAATTATAAAAAAACGAATTTTCTACCAAATGATTAATTTTTTAAAGTAAATTATTTAACTTTCAAGACAAAATGACGAATTTTCTGTATAAACCAATTGCATTATTAAATCAGAAATATAAAAATTTTAATAAAAAAGTTAATTTTATACCAAAAACTACGAATTTCCAACAAAATATAAGAACTCTCAACTCAAATTTTGAATTATCAACTAAATGGAATGTAAATATTCAATTATTACAGTAATTTTTGAACAAAAAAAAAAGTTCTTAAGCAAATAGTTCATTTATTCGGAAAGGAACATTTTTTTTTAATTTTTAAGAAAGGGGTTCAACTTTGAAACCTAGTTGTTAAATTTTTAAACAAAAAAATTAATTTTTGAATCAAAATTTAAGAATTCTCAACCAAAAAGTTGAATTTTCAAAGAAAAATTTTTATAAAAAAGAATAATTTACTACCAAAAAGACGAATTTTTAATAAAATTTAAGACTTCTCAACCAAACAGTTGAATTTTCGATTAATTAATTCATTTTCGAGAAAAGAAAAAATTTTTTTTTAATTTTTTAAGAAAGCAGTTCAACTTCGAAACTAAAAAATAAACTTTTTAAAACAAAATTCAATAATTCTCAACCAAAAACTTGAATTTTCAACTGCAAAATTTTAATATAATTCAAGAATTCTCATCCGAAAAGTTCATTTTTAGTAAAGAAAGAGACCTTTTTTTCCAATTTTTAAGAAAGTAGTTTAAATTTTGAAAACTAGTTATTCAATTTTTTAACAAAAAAATTAATTTTTTAAAACAAAATTCAAGAATTTATAAACAAAAAAATAAATTTTTTAAAACAAAATTCAAGAATTTTTCACCAGAAAGTTAAATTTTCAAATAAAAAAGAAAGATTTTTAAACAAAAAGATTAATTTATTGAGAAAAAGACGAATTTTTAATAAAATTGAAGAGTTGTTAACCAAAACGTTTAATTTTCAATTTAAAAATATGAATTTTTAAACCAACAGGTTAATTCAGCACCGAAAAATACCAATTTTTAATCAAATTCGAGAATAATTCTAAACAAAAAGTTCAATTTTCAGGAAAGAAACACTTTTTTTTTTAATTTGTGAACAAAAAGTAGAATTTTCAACTACAAGAAGAATTTTTAAACAAAAAGATTAATTTACAAAAAGAGACAAATGTTTAATAAAATTCAAGAATTTTCACCCAAAAAGTTAAAGTTTCAACTAAAAAAGATGAACTCTTAAACAAAAAGATTAATTTACGACAAAAAAAAAATTTTTTTTCAATAAAATTTAAGAATAATTCTCAACAAAAGCGTTCTTTTTTAGGAAAGAAAGAAACATTTTTTTTAATTTTCAAGAAAGTAGTTCAAATTTAAAACCTTGTTGGTTAATTTTTAAACAAAAAAATACATTTTTTTTTAATTTAAGAGTTCTCTACCAAAAAGTTGAATTTTCTATTCAAAAAGATAAATTTTTAAACCAAAATGTTAATTTACCAACAAAAAAATACCAATTTTCAATAAAATTCCAGAATAATTCTCAACCAAAAAGTTCATTTTTTAAGGAAGAAAGAAACATTTTTTTTAATTTTTAAGAAAGTAGTTCAACTTTAAAACCTAGTTGTTAAATTTTTAAACAGTAAAATAAACTTTTAAACAAAATTCAAGGAATTCTTTTAAAAAAGTTAAAGTTTAAATTAATAAAGATGAATTAAAAAAAAAAGATTAATTTACTACCAGAAAACTCGAATTTAAAAAAAAAAGAAATTCTGAACCAAAAAGTTAAATTTTAAACTATAAAAGAAGAATTCTTAAACAAAAGGATTAATTTATTAAAATAAGAGATGTATTTTTAATAAAACTCAAGAAATCTCAAACAAAAAGTTTAATTTTTAGAAAAGACAGAAAGTTTTTTTTTTCAAGAAATTAGTACAACTTTAAAATATACTTGTTAGATTTTTCACCAGAAAGTGAAATTAAAAAAAAATTAATTTTCTACCGACAAAAACAATTTATTAACAAAATTCAAGAATTCTCAAATAAAAAGTTGAATTTTTAACTTAAAAAGACGAAATTTTGAACAAAAAAATTTATTTTACTACCCAAAAAAGTTGAATTTTCAATTAGAAAAAATAAATTTTTAAACCAAAAAGTTTAATGACCACAAAAAAAAAATTTTCAATAAAATTCCAGAATAATTCTCAACCAAATGTTCTTTTTTTAGGAATGAAGGAAACATTTTTTTCATTTTTAAGGAAGTATTTCAACTTTGAAATCTAATTGTAAAAAATTTTAACAAAAAAAAAAAAGAATTTTTTAAATTTCAAGAATTCTCAAACAAAAAGTTGAAGTTTTAACTAAAAAAAAAAAAAAAAGATTTGGAAACAAAAAGATTAATTTACTACCAAAAAAGACAAATTTTCAAAAAAATTAAAAAATTCTGAACCAAAAAGTTAAATTTTCAACTACAAAAGAAGAATTCTTAATTAAAAGGATTAATTTATTACAATAAGATAATAATATACAATAAGAATAATAATAATAATTATTATTATTATTTTATTAATTATTACAATAAGATAACAAAAAGATTAATTTACTACAAAAAAGACAAAGTTTTAAAAACATTCAAGAATTCTCAAATAAAAAGTTGAAGTTTCAACTAAAAAAGAGAAATCTCAAACAAAAAGTTCAATTTTTAGATCAGACAGAAAGTTTATTTTTTTTAATTTTTATTTTTTAAGAAATTAGTACAACTATAAAACATACTTGTTACATTTTTCACCAGAAAGTTGAATTAAAAAAAAAAATTCTAACGACAAAAACAATTTATTAACAAAATTCAAGAATTCTCAACTAAAAAGTTAAATTTTAAACAAAAAAAGGACGAATTTCTGAACAAACAAATTAATGTGCTGCCAAAAAATAAGAATTTCAAATAAATTTTAGTAGTTATTATCCAAAAAGTTGAAGTTTCAACTAAAAAAATGAATTTTTAAACAAAAATATTATTTAATACCAAAAAATACGATTTTTTAAGGAAATTCAAGAATTCTCAAACAAAAAGTTGAAGTTTTAACTAAAAAGAATGAATTTAAAAAAAAAGATTAATTTACTACCAGAAAAATCGAATTTTCAAAAAAATTAAGAAAATTCTGAACCAATAAGGATTAATTTATTAGAATAAGACATGAATTTTCAATAAAACTCAAGAAATCTCCAACAAAAAGTTCAATTTTTAGAAAAGAGAGAATGTTTATTTGTTTATTTTTCAAGAAATTAGTTTGACTTTAAAACACACTTGTTACATTTTTCACCAGAAAGTTAAATTTAAAAAAAAAATTACGTTTCTACCGACAAAAACAATTTATTAACAAAATTCAAGAATTCTCAACTAAAAAGTTGAATTTTCCACTAAAAAAGACGAATTTTTATTAAAGCTCAAGAGCTCTCATCAAAAAAGTTAAAGTTTCAATTAAAAACACAAATTAAAAAAAAATTATCTTAATTTTCTACTGAAAACATTCATCATCTATAAAGGTAGTAAAAGCGTCACCATATATGTACTTAAAAAAAAATTTCTCTAATTTCTAAAAGGTTAATATAAATGTAACGTTACTTTGTCTGGAAGCGAAAAGTGTTAACGTTTATGGACGATCTCTAATAGAATCTTAATGATGCTACTTGAATTTGCATTCTATCTCTGGTGTTTTTCAAATACAGGATTTGTCGCATTATCGAAGAATCATCTCATAAGCATTCATCCTTTGCTTACTCCTCAATTCAATTCGCAATTGAGCGAAAAAATGAGAAAATGAAACAAGAAAGGGAAAAGAGTATTATGATTGGCATGCAGTTTCCAACAGACAGTCTATATTGTCTATAATATAGGAGGAATAATATGAAGAAGAAGAATAGGATTGGTGACAATGAGGAAAATTTGAAGGAATGAAGGAATAAGGACTGATGATGATGATACAACAACAACAGCAGCAACAGCCAAATTCCCCCTACCCTTCGAAGAATGACACTTGTGACAGTAGGAGCCAGTAATGAGACTCGAAAGAGACGGCACGTTTTGGCCCTTTGGAATTGTTTATTTGACATAAAGTTTAGGATAATCTTGCTAATCCACTTAACTCGATTCTGGCCTGCTGGGGCCTGCTGGGGACCCACTAAATCAAAATCGCCCCTAAAGCCCAGATCTGACCAGGCTGGGGCCTACCAGCATTCATCTGCTCAGCTCTATGAGATCCATCAGAAGACGACGCCCAAAAGTCCTAGTGTAGGTTTGTAGGGTAATTATGGGCCCATTTAGCACATCCTCTGACATTTCTATGTCCTCGCTCCAATTGTGCATTGTCCATCTGCATTTTGGAAGCAATAAAATTCGGTCGTCGTTCTATAATCCTGCAAATTGTTGAGATCTTCAGGTAAGATCGAGAGACCTAGAACAGTATAACGGATAACTTTTAAGGTGGGTCTCCTGAACCCATATCGAGGTAATGACAACAAATGACAAAAGCCCTTGCGTGCTTTTCCCTCATAAAACTCTTCTCGAGATTATAGAACTAAGGGACCTTTCACCTTTTCAGTTTTGACTGCCACACCCACTTACTTATGAATGTCTGCTATAAATACTACAGGTTACTACACTTTTCAGTCTCTGCACATTTCACATTTCACATTTCACATTTCACATTTCTTCCTTAGTTTTAATTTTTCCGAGATCCGGAACAATGGGATCAACAAGCTCCAGCTTGTAACCTGGAAAATGTTTCAATTTTCGATATTATTTTAGATTTTGGACCAACCAGATTAACAGTTGTCTTCAAACAAAAGCATTATCCTCTTGTCTGTTTTGCTTCAAATCGCATGAATGTCCTCTTGACACAAATCTCTTTACACAAATCAAAGTCTTCAAGATTAAGTCAATTATTTGCAAAAGGATGTTCCTTCTGAAAAAAGATTCTTTTTCAGATAAATTAAATTACCTGTTATCTTATATTTAAGAGAACATCCTTCTGATATAAAAGAAAATTTCTCTGTGAGCTGAATTTGGTGTAGTTTTAAGTTGCGTTGTTTCATCAATAAATATATTTATTTTCAGCCAAACATTTGAATTTTATAACAATAGATTTTCTTTTTAACAAAACAACTGAATTTTCAACCAAAAAGTATAATTTCCGAATACAAAATGTAATAGTACTGTTTTAATTAAAAAGACATTATTTTGAATAGAATGAACAAGTGTCATCTTGTAATCTAGAATATTTGTCATTTAAGGACTTTATTTTAGATTTTAGACCAGCATGAGAAACAGTTTTCTTCAAACAAAAGTATTGTCCTCTTGTCTCTTTTCTTTTGAATCACTTAAATGTCTTCTTTACGCAAATCAAAGTCTTCAAGATTAGGTGAATTTTGTAGAAATTGTTGATATAAGTTTTTGGCTTTAGGGTCAGGTGAATAGAAACTAATTAAGTCGTTTCAAACGTTTCGGCACACAATGGTGGCCCTCATCAGTGAGTTTTATTAAATCTTTTAAGAATTTGTACCAATTATTTGGGATAATGACGTGTTTTTGATTTTTTGTCCTGCTCAAGAGAGAATAAGTTTTTAGTGAACATCGACGTTCAAATCTTGCTATTCTCTCTTGAGGAGGAAAAAAGCCAAAAACACGTCATTATGTCAAATAATTGGTACAAATTCTTATAAGATTTAATAAAACTCACTGATGAGGGCCACCATTGTGTGCCGAAACGTTTGAAACGACTTAATTAGTTTCAATTCACCTGATCCTAAAGCCAACAACTTATATCAAAAATTTCCACAAAATTTATTATTGAAGGTCAATATAATCCCCCAGCGATTATTAGGTGAATTATTCGCAAAAGGATGTTTGTTCAAAAAGGATTCTTTTCAGGTGAATTAAATTACCTTTTATCTTAAATTTAAGAGAACATTTGATTTGTTTCAATAATCATCCTTCTGACATAAGATAAAATTTCTCTGTGGGCTAAATTTGGTGTAGTTTTAAGGAGCGTTGTTTTATTAACAAATATATTCATTTTCAGCCAAACATTTGAATTTCATAGCAATATATTTGACTTTTCAACAAAACAACTGAAATTTAAAGGAAAAAGTATAAATTCCGAATACAAATGGTAATAGTACTGTTTTAATTAAAAAGACATTATTTTCAATAGAATGAACAAGTTTCATCTTGTAAACTAGAATATTTGTCATTTTCGGACTTTATTTTAGATTTTAGACCAGCATGAGAAACAATTGTCTTCAAACAAAAGCATTGTCCTCATGTCTGTTTTGCTTCGAATCACTTGAATGTTTTCTTGACACAAACCTCTTCACACAAATCAAAGTCTTCAAGATTAAGTCAATTATTTGCAACAGGATGCTTGTTGAGAAAAGATTATTTTTCAGATAAATTAAATTACCTGTTATCTTAAATTTAAGAGAACATTTGATTTGTTTCAAAAATCATCCTTCTGACATAAGAGAAAATTTCTCTGTGGATTTGAAACCAAAAAGTATAAGTTCCGAATACAAATGGCAATAGTACTGTTTTAATTAAAAATACATTATTTTTAATAGAATGAACAAGTGTCAGCTTGTAATTTAGAATATTTATCATTTTAGGACATTATTTTAGATTTTAGACCAAGCAGAGAAAGAGTTGTCTTCAAACAAAAGCATTGTCCTCTTGTTTGTTTTCTTTTGAATCAATTGAATGTCTTCTTTGCACAAATCTCTTTACACAAATCAGTCTTCAAGATAAAGTCAATTATTTGCAAAAGGATGTTACTTCTGAAAAAAGATTCTTTTGAGATAAATTAAATTACCTGTTATCTTAAATTTAAGAGAACATTTGATTTGTTTCAAAAATCATCCTTCTGACGTAAGAGAAAATTTCTCTGTGGATTTGAAACCAAAAAGTATAAGTTCCGAATACAAATGGCAATAGTACTGTTTTAATTAAAAATACATTATTTTTAATAGAATGAACAAGTGTCAGCTTGTAATTTAGAATATTTATCATTTTAGGACATTATTTTAGATTTTAGACCAAGCAGAGAAAGAGTTGTCTTCAAACAAAAGCATTGTCCTCTTGTTTGTTTTCTTTTGAATCAATTGAATGTCTTCTTTGCACAAATCTCTTTACACAAATCAGTCTTCAAGATAAAGTCAATTATTTGCAAAAGGATGTTACTTCTGAAAAAAGATTCTTTTGAGATAAATTAAATTACCTGTTATCTTAAATTTAAGAGAACATTTGATTTGTTTCAAAAATCATCCTTCTGACGTAAGAGAAAATTTCTCTGTGGATTTGAAACCAAAAAGTATAAGGTACGAATACAAAATTTAATAATACTTTTTTAATTAAAAATAGATGATTTTCAATAGAATGAAAAGTTTGTAATCTAGAATATTTATCATTTTAGGACATTATTTTAGATTTTAGACCAACCAGAGAAACAGTTGTCTTCAAACAAAAGCATTGTCTTCTTCAAATCACCTGAATGTCTTCTTGAAACAAACCTCTTTACACAAAGCAAATTCTTTAAGATTAAGTCAATTATTTGAAAAAGGATGCTTGTTGAAAAAAGATTCTTTTTCAGATAAATTAAATTACCTGTTATCTTAAATTTAAGAGAACATTTGATTTGTTTCAAAAATCATCCTTCTGGCATAAGAGAAAATTTCTCTGTGGATTTGAAACCAAAAAGTATAAGGTACGAATACAAAATTTAATAATACTTTTTTAATTAAAAATAGATGATTTTCAATAGAATGAAAAGTTTGTAATCTAGAATATTTATCATTTTAGGACATTATTTTAGATTTTAGACCAACCAGAGAAACAGTTGTCTTCAAACAAAAGCATTGTCTTCTTCAAATCACCTGAATGTCTTCTTGAAACAAACCTCTTTACACAAAGCAAATTCTTTAAGATTAAGTCAATTATTTGAAAAAGGATGCTTGTTGAAAAAAGATTCTTTTTCAGATAAATTAAATTACCTGTTATCTTAAATTTAAGAGAAAATTTTATTTGTTTCAAAAATCATCCTTCTGGCATAAGAGAAAATTTCTCTGTGGGCTGAATTTGGTGTAGTTTTAAGGAGCGTTGTTTTATTAACGAATATATTTATTTTCATCCAAAAATTTGAATTTTATAGCAATACATTTGACTTTTCAACAAAACAATTGAATTTTAAACCGACAAGTATAAATTTCGAATAGAAAATGTAATAGTACTGTTCAATTAAAAAGAGATCATTTTCAATAGAATGAACAAGTGTCAGCTTGTAATCTAAAATATTTTTCATTTTTTGACATTATTTTAGATTTTAGACCAACATGGGAAGCAGCCGAAGTTAGTCACTAAAGAAAAATGTTTGCTGCAAAAAGATTTTTTTTAGACAAATTAAATTCCTTTTTATCTTAAAAAGAAGAAATTTAATTTTTTCAAAAAGCATCCTTCTGAGACAAGAGGAAATTTCTCTGTAGGTTTAGCATTTAATCTTTTCAGGTTAAAAACTACTACTTATCAATTTAAAAGTGTACTATTATGTTTTTGTTCAAAAATAATATTTTTTTATTGGAAATTTTATTTTGTTGAAAATTCAACAATTTGGTTGAAAAGTGCATTCTGTTTGGTCTTTTTTGGCAGTAAATTAATCTTTTTGTTTAAAAAATCATATTTTTTTTTAGTTGAAACTTTAACTTTTTGGTGGAGAAATTTTGAGCTTTATTAAAAATTCGTCTTTTTCATACTAAATTATTTTTTTTTGTTTTAAAATTCATATTTTTTAGTTGACAATTCAACTTTTTGGTTTTTTCTTAAAATTAAACAAATTTCTTTCTTTCCAAAAAAAATCAGCTTTTTGGTTCAAAAGTCTTGAATTTTGTTAAAACTTCGTCATTTTTGGTATTAAATTAATCTTTTTCTTTAAATATTAATTTTTTTTTAGAAAAAACTTCAAACTTTTACTTAAGAACTCTTGAATTTTATGGAAAATTCGTCTTTTTTGGTAGTTTTGTTTTATTTTGATTAAAAAATTCTTTTTTTAGCTAAAAACCCAACTTTTTGTTTCAGAATTCTTGAATTTTTTTAAAAATTCGTCTTTTTTTGTTTTGTATTAATATTTTTGTACAGAAATTCATATTTCTTAGTTGAAAATTCAATTTTTTTGATGAGGATTCTTCAATTTTGCTCAAAAGTTTTATTTTTTTGGTAGAAAAGTATTATTTTGTTTAAAAAATAATCTTTTTGTGTTAAATTTTTACAATTAGGTTTTAAATTTTATTTAAACTTTTATGAAAATAAAAAATGTCTTTCTTTCCTAAAACTTCAACTTTTTGTCTGCGAACTCTTGAATTTTATTAAAAATCCGTATTTTTGGTAGTAAATAAATCTGTTTTTTAAAAATTAATATTAAGGTTTAACAATTTTTCTGTTTGCTTAAAAATAAGAATCTTTTAATGTTAGAAATATTTAGAAATGTATTATGTTTGGATTATTAATTTTCAATGTTATTGATAATATAATA
>JAAAKG020147147.1:0-10520 GCA_010014905.2 Druon quercuslanigerum
GTGGGAGGTGTGTTACGGAATAGGAAGAAGGTGAAAGAAAAATGTAAACCCTTAGGGGACACATTAGAAGCTTCCACTACCCGGAAAAGTACCTCCTAGAAAAAATTGCTTCAGAAATTTAAGGTGAAAAAGTTAAACTTCTGTGGCTGCCAGTTGCCCACTGCGAATTCAATCCAATTGAATTAATATGGGCATACGTTGAGTATTACGTAGTGAAGCACACTTCAACTTTCAAACTTCAGGTCGTGCAAAAAAGAGTAAGACATATACAGACTGACGGACCTTTAAACACAGGTAAGAATTTACAGGATTGTTATTTAATTGGGAAAAGAAGACAGCGACACTGAATTTGACCAAATGAAATGAGCTCTGCCGAAAACTTAATATAATTTTCTTCTTAGGCCTGAATTTGATTATTTATTAATGAGACGTTGAAAAAACTTCGAATTCAGATCTTTTGATCATGGGGCAACTTTTCAAAGAAAATATTTTCTTTTGCAAATATAATTCATACGTTACAATGAATTCTGTTTTATTAAATTTCATTATTGTTAATCTTAAGTTGTTTATTAGAAGCTTGGGGACATTTCAAATTGCTTTTTTCTTGTAGATGAAGACTGAAAAAAGCGCTAAATACACTACATCTTGATCGGTGTGGAAATGAGTATCTCACTTCGTCTGACAAAATTAAAAAAACGGAAACTGACATGATTCTTTATATCGAATGATGCATTTAAGGCCGAGTAGCGAGTGTAACAGCTGATCAAGGCAGTCCTAAGATCAATATTTTTCCACACATATTTAAAAATAAAAGTTTAAATAACGCGGAACAAATTTTCGAAAAATATTGATAAATAGTAAGGGACGGTTTTTGCTAAGGCACAAAGTTGTGGGTGAGCTGGGTAATAAAGAAGAAAGGGTAGGGGCAAAGAGATGCTGGTGTGACAAGGAATGCTGGGAGAGTAAAGAGAGGATGAAAGAGTGTGTAAGAAAATAAATAAAAGGAAATTGGAGAAGGAGTATAACAGGAGAAAAATAGAACATGAGACGATGCTGGAAAGTAAAAGACAAAGGGGGAAGTATGAATAAGGCAGAAGTAGAAGAAGCGAGCAAAGGAGGTTGGGTGTGGGATGTGATAAAAAGGGTTGGAGGGAAAAGGAAGCATTTTATGAAGAAACAGAAATGAAGGGATATTCCAAGGAGAAATGGAGGAAGAAAATGAAATAAGAAGAGAAGAAGTAGATGAGGCAATAGATAGACTAAAAAGAAACAAGACGACATGAGAAGATGGGATGAAGAACGAAGCGATTAAGTATGGAGGGCAAGGAGTTAGGGATGGGATGTGGAAGATCTACAACAAGGTCTGGAAAGGATAAGGGTGGCCGGAAAAGTGAATGACAGGACTAGTGGTATCGCTTGTCAAGAAAGGGGAAGGGAAGAAGGTAGAGGAATACATAGGGATCACTCTCATGCCAGTCGGCTATCAAATATATGCAGAAATCTTAAGAAAAAGGTTGGAGAGTCAGGCAGAACAAAAAGAAAGTATCGCACACAAACAGAGGGGATAGAAAAGGGATGGGAACTATAGACAACATCTACGTACTTAACTAAAAGCAGCGTTTGACTCAGTGAACAGAAATTTTTACTGAAACCAGGATTACAGTAAAGATAAGAAAGAAAAAAGGACAGATTTTCTGGACTGGGAGAGGTCTAAGGCAAGGGAGCCCGTTGAGTCCGCTACTATTTAATATGCTGCTGGCAGACTTATAGCAGATGATGAGAAGGGGGTGAACCTAATGATGAGAATCCTCGAAGAGTATGCGGGAGCAAAACATTTCATGGTGAACGTAGATAAGACAAAGGTCATGTGCTTCAGAAATGGAAAGAGTAAAATAAATTACGTTTGGAAGATGAACGGACAAAAATAGGAAGTTGCGGAGGAGTTCTGTTATCTAGGTTTTTTGGTTGAAGCAGAAGGGGGAAACGAGATACAGGAGAGGAAAAGAATTGAATGTGCGAGTAAAGTGATGGGCCAAGTATGGGGCATAGGAAAGAGAAGGTTCAAGGACGATTGGAGAATGAGGGTCTGGTTGTTTGATGCGTTGGGGATGGCAGAAACATATGAAAGTTGAAAGCACGCATGAGCGATTTTTGGGATAGGTAATTGGGGTTAGCTGGAGAGTCCCAGGATACATGTTAAGGGAAGAATTGGGGAGGGAAAAATGGTTACTAGACAAATTAAGAGAGCCCGAAGGTTTCAAGAGAAACTAAAAAGGGGAGAGGGATGCACAATAACAGAAGCATGTTTGAGCGAAATTCGGAACAATGAGGCGAGAGGCAATTTAAGAAATTCAAAATGGGAGGAAAAAATTAGAAAAATGAGAATGGTTTGTAATATACGAGAAGGGCTTATGAAATAACAGGACATAGAGTTAAACATATTATTAAAACAAGGAGAAGAGAGATGGACAAAGATTCTGGATTCGAGGTACAATAGATGGTACATGATGGTCAGAATATCTGCAAAAAATAAAGAAGAAAGAAAAATGGAGTACGGTGGTTCGGTTTAGAATGGGAGAAGGAGTGAGAGCATGAAGATATTGGATGGATGAAGAGGAGAATCTGTGTAGAGTCTGTGGATACGAAATGGAGTCATGGGCACATGTATTAGAGAGATGTACAGGAGAGGAAAATGCACACTTGAGTGTGGATGAGTGTGTGAGGTGGATTTTGGATGGTACTGGACAGGGAGTGATGTGGATGAAAAGATTGGAAGAAGTAAGGGAAAGCAAGGGAGTAGGGCAGAGCCAAACGGGTGGTCTTGAGAAAAGAAAGTAAAAATCAAAAATTTGTTTTCAATTTCGTGTAAAATGCATTTTTATGGTAAGAGGAAACGGAAGCCCTGGAAGTCCGCTCATTTTTTAGAATTGATGCTACTTTCGTTTTTACTGCGTAAGGCGAAGTAGTAGAATATAAGTAGTGAAGTTAGACTAAGGATGGAATTGTAAATATATGTACAGGGAGCAAAGGCCCTCAAACCTGTAAAAGGGAGAGAATAAATACATACATACATATAGATAATTACCTTAACTATATTGTTTATCACACCTCAATCGATTTATAATGAATTTTTTATTTACCACGTGTTTTTAATTGAATTATATTAAATTTCAACTGTATTGAATAATATATTATGCAATTATATTATTAGATTATTATTATGTTATCCATACAAGTGGGAATGAATGAATGCGCATCGCTACGATTCAAGTGAGTTTTCTTTGTGGCTGTCCAGTTAAGACGCGTGATAAAATTCCCGTACATTTCCCGCAGACGTCTTCAAAATTCCCGTACATATATCAGAATTAAAATCTGCTTCATGGTATGCTACTGTACAAATCCGACTACTTATAGGCATTTAATATATACATAATAAGACTTCAAAATGAAAAGTTTACAATACAAATCTTATTCTCTGTTTTTCGTTGACAAATTTAAATAATTACATAATATAATTCTTTTAATCGACTTAGGTACAAAGTTAAAAAAAATTGCATATATTTAGCCTACTGTTGGTAATAAACTTTTAGTTTATTAGTTTAGTTTAAGAATAATTATTTAATTAAACTAATAATTTCTTTAACCGATATTTCTGTGTTTAATTTAAGTTTGAATTTTTTTATGATTAATAATTTGTCCCTGCGAATACATAACCTCAGCCCTATATCTCTTTTTCTGCATTCCGCGAAATTTTTAATATGCATTTTAAGTGATTTGTGACGAATGTATCCCTTTCTAAATAATAAACAGGGCTTTGTAAATGCAATAAAGTGGTATTCATATTTCAAGAACGACTTCCACCGGATGACACTTTTATAATTTCCAAAACAACACTTCTTGTCCATATCAACCTTTTTTCTTTTTAATGGATGTGGGAAGTGTTTTAACTTCAAATTGCTCGAAATATTTTTTTTTCGTTAATATTTACTATTCCCACATACATTTCAGGAAAAAAAAGTACTCGAAACTCAAAGAAGAGCTGTATATTTTTCGCGCTTGCGCAATATCGTTTTCTTAAATGAAAAGGTCTATTTGGCGATACATAAAAGTTCAACAGATCTACCGCTAGAGCACCATGATAAGCCCAGCAGCTAAGATATCTCTGCATGGACATGGGAATATTCCTATGGACATATTACTATGACCATGATATCTTTGCCAGCAATGGAACCCCTTTTCCTAACATGTAAAGATAGAGAGGTTTGTTCCGTTTTAGATTTCGAAACAGACGAGGCCTTAGAGAATAAGAGTCAACGTTTAATCGGAAATATGTGTGGATTATGCCAAGGGAGAGAGCGCAATATTTGTGTGAGAAAATAGCAAGGAAGTCAGGAACTTATAGCGAGAATGAGATGCGGATGCATGGAGCGTTATAATGGGTTCTGGCTTTCTGGAGAGAAGAGGATGTGCGAGTTGTGCGGGAAGGGGAGTGCAAAAGTGAAACACTGGTTGGAGGAATGTAAAGAGGCGGAAAGAAGTGGGATAAGCATGGAGGTATTGTTGCATGAAATGGGGGACAAAATGGCAGTGGCATCGGTGAAGGGGGTATTGGGTAAGATAGAGAAGAAGAGAAGGAAGGACGAAGAGGAATGGTGAAGGAAAGATAGTATAAGAGAGAGGAAGTAGATTTAAGAACACAGTACATATTGTAAGTAGTAGAAAAGAATTAGGGATTAGCTATGGAGGCAGAGGCGTGCGAGGCGATGCGAAGCGAGGAAGGCGAGGAAGGATGTCAATACATCCAAGACCAAGGCCTTGGTTTTTCATAGGGATAGAGCACCGTTGATGCCAAACTTTTCGTTTGAGGGTACTCAATTAAAGATGGTTCGGGAATATTCATACCTAGCAAGGTATTTGGAAGTTCTGGAGGAAGAAGTAATCCACACTACTTTCTTCGAATTTTGGGCCTGCCTTCACACACTCCAGGTTACGCGTTGAGACTGGAACAGTCCGCGTTCAACTTACATTCAACATATTAAATATGGTCTTAAATTGGCTGGAAAAGGTTTAAGGTATGGGTGAATACAGGCTTCCTAAAGTCTGCTTAAAACATCTATAGATCTTTTCAGACTCCAGTAGGGCAGTTCCCAAGTTAAACTGGGTCCTCCATCTAAAATATCTTTTTACGTTGTGTGGAATAGACGCCTTATGGCCCGGATTGGGCTTCGTAGGTTTGCAAAACAACAAGGATTTAATCCTCGCGAAATTCAAGGCCTATCTTAGAAAAACGGACCTATACAGGTTAAGTCAAGCATCCTCTCTTTAAGTGTTGCCTCACTTATGGATCGTTCCCATGAGGCAGGAGTACCTTTATGGCGGATTTCCATTTAGATACTCTCATTAGGGGATCTTTCTTTTAGGTACACTAAGGGACAACTCTGCAGAATCTGCAACTTGGGAGTGGAAGAGAATCTGTTTCATTTATTGGTAGAATGCACTATGTACGAGGATGTCAGAAAGAACTGTTTCGAGTCCACGGTAAGCCTTACAGCTTCTGGTCCGTTCTGGATTGCACTCCTGAATTCCCTGGATAAAACTGAATTATTGCGTGTCGCTAAATATTTGTTCAGTTAAGGCTTTTATAATGTCTTCATAATATAAATAAATGTGTACATTGCGTTAACAGTGTAATAGAGTAGATTCTTCTTTAGTTCAACTAAATATTAAAAAATTACCAATTATACAAAAACTTCTGTCTACATCATTAAGTCATTCAGGTACTCACAAAATTCACACTTCAAATAAAAAAGTCAAGTACATTTCCCGCACCAATAAAATTCCCGTACAATTCCCGCTTATCCCACACGCAGGACACCCTGTATTTAAAGAAAATGAAAAAGCGCAAAATGGCGCAGGTCCGGCTCAAAATAATTATTCTAGTGAACAAAATAGTACTTCATTTGTCTAATTTGGGAGTGTTGCATGAAGTTGCAGAGAAACGAAATAGCGCTCACATGAAAAGTATCACTTTATTGCCATTGCGCCTCCTTCGTACTTTATACACATTTATTGATGCAAAAATACAACCGAAAAAATTTATATTACAAAATTATTCAAAAATAAATTAGTTAATGAATTATTTCTCTTATTACTGATTTCATGTGGTTTTCTAGGTTCAACAGATCACGCAATAACAATAATAGGCAATTATAATTGTAAAAATCGAGTTTTAAGTACTATGAAGTATCTAAAAAATGATAAATAGTTTGATTTAGTTAACTTCCGTACTTGGGCTGTGGGCAAGATATTCAAACTAATAGCTCTTGGGTCAGAATGATTTTATCATCAATTTAATTATTGCACTGCACTCGCAGTTTTGTCTTGTCACTATTACAAGAAAATTGTAGGATAAAAGTGAACATAATAGATGAATTCGCAAGAAGTTAAGCTTTCAGAAACTCCTTTAACACATTTCACATATTTTTGTATGCGAGTTGGAGGCAAAAGAAGTGAGGGGCCTCGACATTTGGCCCCGATTTTAGTTCAGAAAAATAATTAACTATACAGTGCGAAAATAAAAATTTCATTAGTCAGTTATTTTTTCATTAAAATCAATTACAGGGCCAGAATCAAAAAACAAAAGGACCAGCATTCATCCTACGGTAAGTGAATTATGTATACATACAATAATAATATAACCATGAAGTTCGCACATCACTGTTAGGTTTCTATATCGTTGCATTTCCTAAAAAAGCATTTTATTTCGAAGCCATCCAGAGCACGCTATTTTCTACGAACCGAAACAGCATCAAGGTCAAGACAGTTCAAGGGGCTCGACGTGAACCGTGAGATGCCTTTAAGCCAAAAGAATATATTTACTTAAAAACGGTTTCGAGTTATGTCTTCCCAAAAAACTTGAATTCATTTTTTAATTTTTCTATTTACGATACGAATGGAACATTTCTCGGCATTTTACACAATTAATTTAACAAAACACGCCCAATTTCCACAGGTCTAAAACTTTTTCAGAATTATTTTAACATTATTTGCATTGATACATTACATTGACTGATTTTCCATCGAGATGTAGAAAGTCATATGTGTACCTGAAAATTTATTTTGAAAGAATGCTTACTTAAATGTCACGTACCTGATACTTTACAGTTCCTTCAGACGTATGCATGAATAGGTGACTATCGATTTCTCCCTCGTCTCTGCCCAAAAAAACGACATTAAATGTAGTGTTTCCAAGAGGTGGAATTACCTAAAATGGTAAAATTTCATCTCAATTATCCAATGATTGATATACAGCACAGCTTAACAGAATGTGCTTTACAGCCATACACGGAGAAAGTGCACAATTATCGTTTATGCGCAAGCGCATGCGCTATTTTTCTCCATGCGCACTGTTGCAAGCCCCGCGCTTTACCCTTCAAAGTAATCTCAAACATATATCATGCGTCCACGAAAAATATTAAAAAACTTGAAAACCATTCACATGCCAACTATAAAATAATATGTGTTCAGGAGGTAAGTAGTCTTTTCACGACTCCCTTGTTTGGAATAGCTCATGCTCACCGTAAAGATTATTTTGCCTCCTTGGCGTACAATATACTATCAGTTTATAGTCGCAGTTAGCCAAAAAATAGGGCTCTGACTTCGTGAATACCGGTAACACAAGTACTCGTGCGAGTGCTCGAGTTTACGAGTATTACTCGGGTACCTGAATAATAGCCTAAATATAGGGTACCCGAGTACGTTTCGGGTATTAGGAATATAGTGACACAAAATGCAGCATGATCATAAACGTCACATAACCCCTTATTCAATTTCTTCAGCATGCCGCGTACACAGACAAGTTGGATATTACATTATTTTGTGATAACGTGTTATATTTGGGGCGGAATGTTTTAGTACGACAACTTAACGTCACAATTAATTTAACAAATTCAAAGTTATCGTATTTTATTTTTTTGAGCTAAAATAATTTTTATTTTCTGCTGTGATATTGAATGGGTACCCAGATGAAAATGGCACTTATAGACGGCTTTTATTTGTCAAATTTTCTTTTATCAGCATCAAACAGGAAAACGAAAAAATTTGTTTTCTGAAAACATTCCATAAGGGCCCTTCTTAAGTAGATGAGATGAGATCAGGTAAGAATAGTCTAGGTGATTTGTTACAATAATTTGAAAATTACCTGCGAATTCTAAAAAATTAAAAGAAATCATTCTTGCCCTTCCAATAGATCACAAAATTTTTTTTTTATAAATAAAAAAAGGACAAAATGGTGGTTGTTTTTCTACAATTCTCGAAAGTGAATTTTCTCAAAAAAACTCCACTTTAAAATTATTACATTTTTTTTATTAAGAAGTAACTATTATTGTATGTACTACATGTCTAGTGAATTTCGTTCTATTCCATTTTTTCGAAAACGAAAGGTACTGTTTTGTGATATTACTTATAATACATTACAAATATTTTGTAATTATCTTTAAAAACTTTTTTATAGTCCATGGAACCAATATTAATTAATCCGAAACAATCCGAAGCAAGTTTTTAATCCTCTTCCACCTTCTCAATCCGTGTTTCAACCTCAAATTAAATCCCAATTTTAGTACTCCCTACAATTTCTCTACTCCATTCATGCAAAAGCACTAACTTCAATCCGGACATGTCCGTTTTCGAGATAATTTAAAATTTAAAAGGCTCTCAAAATGTTGTCAGTTTTCGCCTATCGCCCTTTTCAAGATTACTCAAAAAACTAATTTATTTAAACATAATTTTTAATTGATTAGTACGAATTGATCGGAAACTATCATCCTCTTAAAAATCATTTAAGTCTTGTTAGTTTTCATGTCTTTCTGACCATTTTCGAAATCACAAGTTTTGGCACATCTCTCACCATTTTCGAGATAACTTAAAATTTTTATTTTTTTCTGAATTTTGAAAATACTTCTCCCCTTTCCCCTATGTTTAGAGAAACTAGCAATGAATTTCACCTAATTTATAAATAACTCGACTTGAACACGCTTAGCTCTCGGCAGCTGATTAGCTGATTCTACCATGAGTTACATTAGATGTCAATAGGGCTTACAGATAACGCAGGAAGTAAGCCGAAATGCCATTCTAACAAAAATTCCCAAATCCAACTTGGTTTTTTACACTCCGTTTGATCCTCAAACCTTAAATAACGTGTACAAAATGTTCGTACATTTGGTCGTTTTCTATGTTATTATATTTCTGATCTGCAAAAGCCAAAAATATGCTACATGATATGATATCTGACGTCACAATACCACGTGAGGGTCAACGTATTCGAAGCTTTTCGGAAATACCATAAATCACACTCATTACTCAATATATATCACCCTGAAAGACTCATTTCACACTATACGGTGATCATGTCATCTTAGACTGAAAATTGTCCAGATCTGCTATCGCCTCAATGACTGTCTTTCTATATAAAAATGGATTGTTTATACATTCCATAACTATGTGCCACCCATCCTGCATAATTGGTTTGATATTTTTAATAATAAATTCCTTAAAGTTTCGACTTTGACATTTACGAACAGGTAGTTCACAAATTCATTCTTTATACATTCCATAAGTATGTGTCACCCGTCTAACGTCATTTCTTGTGATATTTTCAACTACGTATTAAAAAAATGTTTCAATTCGAAAATAATTTTGTAAAATTTCTAAAAGGCTTTATTACGATGGAGCGACTCGAAAAATATCCACAGTAGCGTGGATCATCACAAAATATCTTAATAGGTCCTCTTACATATAGTGTATCACTTTAACAGATTTAGAATTTTATGCTGATGTAGCTAGGGTGTGAAATAAACTATTTGAGATGAAGAACATATAATTGGAAAGCTCTTACTACAATTTATAAATCACATTTGCTAAATAAGTATTAGAGTTGGCTAAGAAACGTTTCATTCTAAAAGACAAAATTTCAAAAAAAAGTACAATTTTGTAGAAATTGTTGATGTAAGTTGTTGGCTTTAGGGTCAGGAAAATTGAAACTAATTAAGTTGTTTCAAACGTTTCGGCACACAATGGTGGCCCTCATCAGTGAGTTTTATTAAATCTGTGTAAAGTACATGATATCTTGTAGGTACGCAGTTTTACATTTAGAAACATAATTGTTTGATTAATATCTCAATAAATTTGTGTACGGAAATTTAAGAATTTTAATTAAAGATTTAAATATAAGAATCCAAATTTGATGTCTTTTAAAAAAATGTATTTTAATTAATCAGAAGTAGTGTAATAATGTTATAACTAACCTTATAAGGATTTATAACAATTACTTGGCATAATGACGTGTTTTTGGTTGTTTTTTTTCCTACTCAAGAGAGACTAGAAAGATTTGAACGTCGATTGTAAATAAAAACTGAGTGATAACTGTGGGGTTTGTCAGCGATTGAGGGTCTCATGTGCAAGAGGATAGTGGAAGGAAAATTTGTTATGCCCCAGAGTTCATGTTACAACTCTTAGGCGACAGT
>JAAAKG020147148.1:0-10520 GCA_010014905.2 Druon quercuslanigerum
AGGACTTCCCAAAGTTTGTTTCTATCTACCGTGTCGAAAGCTTTTTCTAGGTCAACAAATGTGCAGAATACTTTTTTACCCACTCTCAGACTCTTTTCTGTGATTTACCTCAAGTTGAATATTTGATCTGTGCATGACCTTCCTGGCATAAACCCACTTTGGACTTGCCATAAATTTCGCAAATTTCTTTAATTGCATGAATTTCGCGAATTTCGTGATTTTTGTGAGTTCCTTTAAATCATTGAATTCCATGAATTTCGCGAATTCCGTGATTTTCGTGAATTCCTTGAATCCCATGAATTCCGTCACTTCTGTTAATTTGATGAAGTTTGTCAATTCCTTGAATTTCGTGATTTCCATTAAATGCATGATTTCCTTATGCACAATTCTCGTCTTACAAACGGTCTAATACATGTCTTAGAATGCTGCACGGTGACTTTACTATTTTAAACACTCACAATACATGTATTGCAATTTCGTCATTCGAATACCATGTTTGCAATTTTACCTCACGCTTGTATTGTTGAAGTCTTGTAGAAGGGTTGTATAATTCCAAACATTTTAAACAGTGCACTTTATTTCGGACTAATAACTTGGGGGTTCGTTAAAAACAGTCATTAATTTAAAATCCTTATATTAGTTTTTGCAGATTCAAGTCCACAGCCACCAAAAAATGAGGGCCCGTCGCGACGCACGTACTACCGCCGAGATAGTGCTGGAAGGCTTGTGAGAAATGATGAAGAACCTAATGATGTGCCAAACAGGCCTAACGAAACAATACTCCATCTGCGACCCCTTGCCCCACGTAAGGAATTTAAGTCAGACTAAAATAATATTTAAAATCCTATTGAAAGACAAATAATTAAGTTAATGTGCAAAATTCCTGTAAATATAACCAAGGATCTAATGACCAAACTTGGACAATCACCATAAAATGTTGATATTGTAATTTGAAGAAGATACAAATAGGGTTTGCGAGTACTATGAATAGCTGTACATAGAATTTTTAAATTAAAAAAAAATGGTTTAAAATGTTTTGAAAATTGGCACACTTTTTGAATTTTTATCCAAAATAGCTGTTTCACGAACTCGTTCTTTCTTCTTAGGCCGTAAAAAAGTGTGCTAAAGCAGAATCCAATCTGATTAATCTTTCAAAAGTTGTCGTGTGCACAGACTACAGACTACAGACATAAAACCAATACCTTCTTATTAGGATGACAATGTAAAAAAGAAAAGAAGAATGAGAAGACAGCCAAATCCCCTTCCGTATCTGTTTTGTTTCTTCTGTATTTTTTATTGTTTGTTCGGAGCAAGAATTTTTTGTTCAAATTGCGTTTTTAAATTTTTAGCTTTATTTTAAGGAATTCGGCACTTTAAAAGCTAACTTACTCTGAATCAGTCGCTAGAGATTTGATTTGTATAAAAAAGTCTTTACTCCAACTCAAGTGTCAGAAACGACATTACTCAAATTTTTAGAATATATATGTCGTAGGTATTAAAATGACTGAAGCTTTAGCATCCCAAATTGTTCTGCAGGTCAACAGTTGTTTTTTGGACAATGATTAGTAAACTCTCAATTTAGTGCAAATTTTTGAATGATGCTAAATTTTAATTTAAAAAAAATTAAATTAGCTTATCATAAAGAAGAGAATTTAAGGCTTGTTCAGAAAATCTTTCACGACGATATATGAGTAATTGGACCCCATGTGACCCTTATGTTATTATTTAGCACCCACTCGACCAGGAATGCTGAATCAAAAAATCAATTTCAATCATGGTGAATTCGTGCTCCGTGATGATAAACCTGTTGGGATAGTCCACCATGGGCAGCTTTTGGATTATCCAGTTCAAGACGGTAATTTAAAAGCTGCAAATTAATTAAAAATATGTATTATAAAATTATGCCTAAATCCTCTGAATATGATCCTGAGGTGCTTTTAAAACATTTCTTACTCCAATTAAAGTGTTCATAGAGTTATACGTTACTATTAACCTCACTTGTTTAAGTTTTTTAGTATATATAATATTTTTGAACTATTACCAAGTTCGTTGACTCAAAAAAAAACATTCAAAATGTAATTGATTAGGAAATTATTAGTATTCTTGAAATATAGTACGATTTAGTATATTAGTTTTAAGATAATGATTCTTTTTCAACTTAAAATTTATTAATGACTAAATTTTCCTTAATTTAGAGCGTCGTGCAACGATATTCATTCCTAAACCTGGTGATATATATCAGAGTGGAACTGTTAACTTAAGATTTGAGAACCGACAGGTCGGGTGGCAACCAACTAATTAACAGGTATGATATTAACTTCTTCTCCATCGGGAAAATGTATAACTAAGATAAAATCCACATAAAAAATATATCATATAACTTATTTGTTAATTTAAGAAAGTGAACAAGTTTATCCCTTTTGAAAATATCACCTCCTGACGTAAATACAGATTAAAAAATCTGCTTTACATAAATGGGGAATTTGAGGCAATCAAGTCTACGTTTATGTCGATAATTCTCTGCAGAGATATTCTAAATTGCAATTAAATCAATTTCGTTTCGTAGCACGTTGGATACTGCCTATCAAAGTTTGCATACTAGCGAATTATTGAGAATAATTGTGGAGGGGTCAAGAGAGGTATTTTAGTGCATTTTAAAAAATTAATTTTTTACAATACAATATTTCAACTATTCCAATAGTACTAACCTTAATTACCTATTTCAAAAGATTGTGCACTGTTTTAATCTGTATTAGATTTCGGTGCACTGCATCCATAAATCAAATTTTGGAACCTTAAGTTAATATGAAGTCAGTCATTAATGTTTAGTGCTACTAGTGTACACGTACCTACTTAGAGGTAGTAAATTATATATTTATTGAATAGCTGCAATAAAAAACTTTTTATTTTTTCTTGTAGAATTAAGTGAAAAACGAGAGGAAAGATGCATCATACCAACTGGAATAATGCTGTTTGTAGAAAAATTTCCAAGGCTTATCTGCTGTTGCATAAACTTTATTGTATCTTTCTATTTCCTTGAATTCATAGTTTAAATACAATATTTGCTGGTTGCTACATGTGTCTTTTATCGAAAACATGACTTAATAACGTCTTCAAAACACCATTTCTACCATTTAAATTATCCCCACATTTGCAATACATGAAATCTTTTATGAGTGTGTTTTATGACCCACAGATTTCGTTTATAATAAAATCTTAGAGGGGGTTTCTCAGTTGCGATTTAGTGACAAATTTAAGATTAAAAGATCAAATTTTTGCCTTACATTTTTTTATTTACAAAACTTACAAGAAATATTATCTGCACCATTGCCAAAAATGGAATTGCCTCAAAAGGAAATGGTAAAAATTTATTTATTTGGACTACTTCCCGACTGTTTAATTCAGAATTGCTACACAAAAGTTTTGAAATTGAATTAGTTTTCTTATCAGATTACCTATTGTTAAATAAAAAAATTAGAAGAATCGCATTGTATAAGGATAATATATGACGTATTGTTAAAAAATTTTTATTCTAACATACATTTTCGCAGAACATTGTATTGAATCTTTTTGACTTTAGAAACAGTTAATTAAAAGATTTTAAGAAATTCAAAAAAATATTATTATTGCAACCCTTTTCCTACAAGGAGGCATAGAAAATGAAAAATTCCGTGTGGGAATTTTTTTTATGTTACCGATTTTTGTGAAAGGTCGTCGCTAAGTTGGCGAAAAGTGAGCTAAGTTATGTACTGCCAGAAACAAAGAGAGCACAAGCAATATTTTTCATTAAGAACTGGCAAACAAGTATGATGTATATGATTTTTTACTTTTCGTTGGTAGCACTGCTGATTTCTCTGAATCAATTTTAATTCTTTTCTGCTCATATGAACATTTCACATTTTTATTCAAAGAAAATAAGATATAAAAAAATCTTTAGAATTAAAATTGTTTATCTCAAAATATCTATAAATTGTCCTGAGACTAATTTTTGACAAAACCCATGTGTTTTGTGTCGCGTTTAATTTGATACAAGAATTTGAGAATTATGAATAGGTGATTTTCTCATACAAAAGAAAACTCAACTTGCATAATATAAAATTAATATATTTTAAATATTACAAAGGTGAATCAATGTTTTTGTGCTACTGAATTTAGGATAACGAGTTAAAGAAAAGGTTTGCTCTAATTCAGCTCGAAGAGCTTCAAAAGAGGTTTTTAGATCGACTGACTCGCAAGGAAGTGTAAAGTTAGAGAGTCTAATTTAAAGGGAGAATTTTGAAATCAAAAATAGTGGGGAAAATAAGGGAATTTGAGTGGTTTGACGACGGGTTGACGGGAAAGGAACAAAAGGTCAAGGCGTCTAGACATCTGGTAAAACGAGTTAACTTAATTCTAAGAAGGTGGCCCTATTGGGCTTAAGATTATAGACGAAGCAAAGTGATAATTTAAGAAAAAGGAAACTCGTAGACAATGAAGCGTACGAAGTATTATTAAACTATAAACCCAAATTCGAAGATTAAATCTACTGCAAAAGGGACTGCTTCTAGGCGGACATACAATTGAGAGATGAAGCACGTTCCTAAAAGCCATAAACAGGATAGGTGTCAAAATCACGGATAAACTGAAGAGGAAATATGTGTGTAAATCAATAAAGACAAATCTTTAAAAGTATTAAATATTAAAATAGGTTGAGACGTAACCCCATGTATTTTGTTTTATTTAGTTAGGTTGTAGGTAGGCGCCTAAGCTACAAAGCCTATTGTGCCACAAACTGAACTATTTGCTTACAGTAGCTAATTAAAGAATTCTTTGTGAAGCTCAAGATGTCAACAACTGATTGCGTAATATGTTCCACAAATTCCAGGATACAGGCCACAAGGGACTGTTTCCTGAGCATTTCCAGCATTATGTGGAGGGGTTAAGCTTCATTTTGTTCAAGTAGCTGTGCCCTGTGAGCATCTTCACCACTGTCCTAACCTTGATCCTTGCGTGGGCAGGAAGCTATATGAAGATCACATTGTTCTTTTCTGTAAGTTGGCTTAATGCCATTTTGTATACCTGATGTATCTTTCCATCAATTTCTTCAAAGGCTTCAGAATGAAGAACGTTTAAAGTGATAGGCCGAAAAGCATTACAATCACTGTAACCCTCCTTCCCACTGTTAGACATGAAGGTCACTCTGCCGTTCTTCCATGCCAAAAGCACGTGTTTAGGGACAATGCTTTCTCTACATGTTTTTATCAGTGGGGCAACGACGAAATTCATGTTTGATCCATTCCAAATTCCTGATATCAGCGATCTTTGCGGGGAAATTTTGGTTGGCCTTGCCTCTCACCTTTAAAACAGCCAGTTTTTTTAGGGTAAACTGAAGTGAGATATATTTGTGATCCGTGCTTAAATTTAGATTTTAGCGCCTATAATTTTCCCTCTCGAGGCTTGTTATTGACGCAACATCTAATGGTGTTGTCGCGCTTGGTTTATCTACTGAATTGCTACTGCAGAGCAGTCTGCTCAGTTGTGTAGAACGATCAGAACGTACTATTGAATAAAATATCATTTATTGAAATTGCAGTCTTTTTTCACTTTATTCCCTCAACAGTCCTAGAGAGACTCCTTGTCGAAAACTTTCCAATGGATTATCTTGCTTCTTATTTCTTCCAAGGTTTGAGTCAAATCGAGAACCTCACTTCTATTTTGAATCCAGAATGTGGGAGTATCACCTCGATTAAGGATCTTTAGCGCATTACCCCCTAGTTATTTAATTAAATATTTTTATCTGTCATCACTGTTTTTGCTTCTTCACACTATATGGTACTCACATCCAACAGCAGAGAAATTTTATTCTCCTACACGGAGAAAAGATTCTAACTAATATAGCAAAAGCACTTCTCATGCGTTTCTTGCAGGGTTTTTCTTGTTATCCAAGAGAGAAGTCATGCAATTTAAGCACGGCCATATCTTATAATAGAAAAGATAATTATTGCTTGCTCTAAGAGCAATCTTGTCGAAAAAGAAGAGTATAACTTAACCGTGCTGTGATTGCAAGGAACCCTTGTGATTTTGGCATGGTTTTCTTGCAACCAAAGTCTTTAGCCACTCAGTTTCTATACCTGTGTCAGCAAATGTTAACAGGCGTGGCTTAAGACCCTCTTTGTAAAAAACCCATACCGAAATCGCGAGGGTTTCTTGCAACTATGGCACGGTCAAGTGAAAGCTTTTCTCACAAGGTGATACTGCTTTTTGTTGGCAAGCAACTTACGTTCACACGAAATAAGATATCAAGTTCAAATGTTAGAAAACTAAACTAGAAAGCATTAAGAGACATTTATGTGGTCATTTAAGAAGAAGAAGAAAGAAAATATTTTGGGCAAAACAATTTTTTTGTACTAATATAAAATTTGGACCAGCCAAACCGTGCATCTTATTAAAAAATATTCTGTAGAAAATTTATAGATTTTTTTGAAATGAAAAATTTCGACTTTATTATTTTTTGCATTTGGAAGCATCTCTTTCAAAATTTCAGTTTCTGATTTTCATTAGGCGTGAAGATTAGTAAAACATATTTTGTTGGATAATTCAAAACATTTAATAATTCGAGAGTGGAAAATTACTACTTTTTAATTGCTTATTTTCTCCACTTATGAGTGAAATTAAAATAATGAGTGATTTCTAAATAGAAGTCACCTCAACAACATTACGCGTTCACAAGTTACTGAGAATTAAAATTATTTACACACTTGAACTATTTTACCTGACTACTTTATTCACGTTAAAAATAATTTCAAGGAAGGAATAAGAAATTCGACACAACACCAAATACAGTTACATATTCTTCAATTTTAAATATTTATATTGTTTAAATCTGTAAAAAACAATTGATCGTGCTTAAAAAACCTACATTTACATATAATAAATAAAATATTGAATTTTATTGATCTCTACATTTTAAATTTTCTAACTATTAAGACCAGTATTTTTATTTTTAAATGAAGAAGCTGAACCTAAGAGGCTAGGCGATACATATTTTTAAATTTGGGCCTCATAAAAAAAACGCTGAGTTAAATTTTTTATAGCTCAAATTGTTATATTTGAACCCTTGAACATAGGTGCACATATGCGGAAAATTTCGAGACTCGTGTAGTGTTGAACCGAACTTTCACACTACTGATTACCTGTCCAGACAGCTTTTTCGCTCTGCGTTATTTTGGGCTAAACAAATAGTAATAGGCAAATTAAATACTATGGTATATACCTGATTTTAAATTCTTCTCCATTTAAAAGAATGTATTGTACGATAAAGTACAGATACAGTTTTCATTAAAAAAAAATCAATAAATATAAATTGCTGTAATTAATTTCGAGATATGTTATGAGTAACAGGTAAAGGTATGCAACATTCAAAAAATCGAACTCGAGGAGTCTGTATTTTTTCAGATCGGGTCGAGCTAGATCGCGCTTTGGTTTCGACTCGAAAGTTAAATGCAAAAATCTGCTGAAATTTCTGGTAATGGTTCGTACGGAAAATATACTTTATTGCATCTCTGAATCAAAATGGTTGAAACCTAACTAATAATATATATTATATATGTGTAAATAATTATTTTAAAAAGTAAGAAACATGGAAAACGTAAAAAATATAAAATTTCAATCAAACGACGCGATAATTTAACATTCGGAACTCTATATCAAACAATAAGAAGCTCATATTATGAAATTCTATACGTGACGTAGTCTGTGTCCAATTAAAAAACATTGCCTTCTGATTTTTTATACATAGTTGAGAAAAAAAACTGTTTGCAGTGTTGAAATGATAAGAAATTAATGGTTAAAAATAAAAGAGTTTAAATAAGAGAAATATGTTTTAAAATAACATTATAAGCTACTAGTTACAGAGAAATAAATGGCAAGTCAAAAGGGGGAGAAAGAGAGGGAGAAAACATTTTTTTCATTAATATTTCTGAGAAATGATTGTACCTTTACAAAAATTAAAATTTAATTAATACCGCAATCCTACAATCTTGAGAGATTATTTGACTGTTCATTGGTTTCAAATATCTAAAGAAATCCAAATCAAGAAAGCTTCAATTTAAAACTTTTTAAAACTTACATTGTTGTAATTTTTTCCTCAAATCCATTAAAAGATGGCAATTATTTTTTTTTAACTTATTCTTAATCATATTGGAAAAAAATAAAAAATGTTCTTTTTCTGAATATATTCCCTGATTTTAATATACGGCTTTCTGGTTCAAGTACATACAAGTGTCTCATTCAACCCGAAACTTGAGAAAAAGCAGAAACCACGGATTTATAGTAAAGAGAACGTAAAAGCGAGCTTTCAAAAAATATCTAAAAGACTTTATTAAAAATATTTTTACAAATTTATAAAATAATTTTTTTAACAGTTTAATAATATTCCATCTCATCTATTTTTACATTAAGAAGATTTAAGATTAAAGAAGTTTTATTTTTTTATTTTCTAGCAAACATGCAAAAACTTTATTATAGACCAGTGTCTTTAGAAACATTAAAGAATATTTTTATAAATAATAAGTAAAATTCCTCAATAATTTAAATTTAATATAATTGTAGTTTCGTACAAATAGATTGATTGATGTTATCAAATTATTTAACATTAGGATGGTGAAGTCATACATAAAACAAACCTCTGGCATCCCCGCTTTTAGTATGTACCGAAATATATAACTTTTGATTTTGAATAAATGATTTTTTTATTTATGGAGAAGTAATTTATTTTAAACTTTTGTGAATAGACAAAATTAACATATTATATTTTCCATATTTATACTGATATTTTCTTCATTGAGATTTCATAAAATGTCTAATTACGTAAGTGGTTATAACATATACTCCCACGTATATATGTATACGCTTATAGAATTCATAGAAACATCATTAAATACAATAATTATCATTTAACAATAATTATTGTTTAACTAAAAACCACATTTTTCTCTAAATAGCTTGAAATCAACATTTACGAAGTTAGAGTATAAGAAATGGGGAACAGTCATATCATGAAAATGGTTATAAAATATATCTTGTAGATGATATCTTATATTTTTTAGATAGATTGTAAGATAATAATAAGAGGAATAATGTAAGAAGATAATAATTTCATCAGACTTAAAATTGTTTTTGTGGATATCAAGGTATCTCGGCAAACAAATTTTATCTTTCTTTACATTGACTTATGCTAATATCAAAACAGGACTCCTCTCGTTTATCACCATCGGGGTACAGATAAAGCCCAACATTTTTCTAGATAAAGAAATGTTTACCAAAAACTTTTTTCATAAGCTTAGGTATAACAAATATTTTCTTTAATCCTTAAGGAAACTAAAAAAAATTTCGGTTACCAAAATTGCGCATTTTTTCAAAAACAAACTAAAAAGAGGCTGATGCCTCGTGAGTTTAATTTTCACTAAACTATTAATTCCTATACAAATTTTTTTATAAACCAAAATAAAATTTTCAAACTATCAATCCCTCTTTCAACAGTTGTAGTTTCATGTGTATATGAAGCTAAACAGATATATATTTACAAAATATTCAGTTTTAAAATTTAAAAGGATCAAAAATTTCAGATTTATGTTTAATTTAATTTATTGAGAAAAAGCTCACAAGGCTATAAAGCGCCTTTAAGAGCTGAAAAGAATATACACATAATACAATATACAAAGATATAGAATCTAGGTAGTAGTGTAAATATTTTAGAACCCTGGCTTAATATTAAAAATATACATTTAACGACATTAATCGGTTATAAAACGTAAGTAAGTTCATGTAAGTATATGCTGTAAGAAGTAACTTAAATCTTATATTAAGATGGCACTGTTGATAAGCTTATTCTTAAAATAAAAGTAGAAAATATAAAAAGAATAACATTATACAAGATACAGGCTAAGTCCACAGAGTTATATTAAATAAAGGTGTACCCATAGATTTTAGAAATTCAGAGAACATGTTTTTAAATGTAACTACTGTAGGCTGATTACGAATACTATTCGGCAGTTTATTCCAAAGCCGCCTTCCTCTAATTACAAAAGATTTTGCAATAAACATGTTCTATGAGCAGGTATTGCTAGGGTACGTCCTCTATCACGCAGCCCAGGCCGAGCTGGAAGGTTCATATTATCCCGCAAGAACAATTCCAATCAATATACGGGTTTTTCATTTTTAAAGATCCTGTATAGAAAATTACCCATAAAATATTGTCTTTTCATGGCAACTGTCATAAAAACAGCTCTTTCCCTATACTCAGAAATATGATCGAATTTGGACAAGTTGTAGATAAAACGGATGTATGCATTGAGAGCACGTTCAAGTTTGCAATTACATTCATCAGAGATTCCATCATATACCACACACCCATAATCAAAATAAGGGAGAATTAAGGGTTTAACAAGGTCGATTCGCGTAGTCGTAGGTAAAGAGTCCCTACTCCTACTAAGCTGATGTAAAGTTCTGAAGGTTTTGCGTGATATTAGTTCAACGTGCTC